>JAGFPH010000158.1:504931-518533 GCA_018207615.1 Philaenus spumarius | reverse complement strand
TAGTTCTAATGTTATCAATAATGGATATTTTATTTCTACTTTGTTTAAAGAATATTTTTTGATTAATTAAACTATCTAAAAACGTGTAAATACAGTATGTTAATTAGTAAATTAATTATTTTGTTTTGAACTTAAAGGAAAATAAAACAAAATTATTGTTACTATATATACGCAGTAAATATACCTTGCGCTCTCAGTCAATAGTCAATATCTTGACTTTAATAATTTAGTACTTATAATAGAATTTAAAAATTTAGTTCGACTTTTTCTTGAACTACACTAGGTCATCGTATTTATTAGTATAACTAGCATAATATAAAGAGTTTAAAAAATAATTAATACAAATATGATGTATTTTTTTACAGGTGTACCAAAATCACAGGATTTATTTTATATGTATTTTCTAAATGGGAAAATTTAAAATTGATAAACTCCTGTCAACTTAATAAAAAACAATATATATATTTTTAAAACGATTGTTTCTCTGTAGCTTGTATAAAGAAAAAAATTATAGAAACAAACATATCTTGGATTTTGCCACTCCCCTCCCCCCCACACGCAAACCCCGCTAAGTTTAGTTTGAAACCAATATTGTTTAGAATTCTGGTAATTTGAATCATTATAATCAAATCCATTTCTAAAGTACCATTTAAAAAATACGAATGTGGTTCTTAATAAAAACAAAATGGTGAATGACTTTATATGTTTTAGGTTTTTGTGTATGACTCGAAAAAAAGCTTTTCTGTTGCAGTTAACAGCAAAATATTTTTGTCTTCCGCAGCCAAAAAAATTAAGCGGTTTCAAACGATATGGGCTTCTTGAACCACCTTGAATAACGTCGGATAATCGTATTCAAATATTTGAGGTTTAATACCGATCTCATTATGAAATATTTCCTACGAACATATTAAAAAATTCCAATTTTTAGCTAAACCGTGTTTTGGAGGACAAATGTTTATTTTAATCTTGAAATAATAATTACAAAATAGCCTATTTTGTTTTAAAATAATAACAGTTGAGAAAATGTGATGCATGCTAGAGTTTGTGTTGAAACATGATTATACCATTATAACTGAAACAGAACGAAATATTTAGTAAAGTAATACAGTTCTATTAAGTATGGTTGATCACAGTTTTCATATAAATAAAAAAAAAATGACGAAAATATGCTTCGTATATGCTTGTTAAAAGTTTAAGCTTAGATTGGATTCAATTGTAGATTGAAGTGTAATGAGTTTAAATAATTCATCAGTAAATTTATTTTTCCAACGGTTCCGTTAAACAAAAATATATCGTCAACACATCTGTAATAGTACTGTCTTTTGTCAAAGTACTTGTTAGCTGGTGACATTGTATGAGTGATTTCAATATTGATTAAAATAGTTCCGCCAGTATGCCGGAAAGTGGCAAACCCATTGCTAATTATTGTTGCTGAATATAAGAGTTTTTGGTTAAACAGATGGATTATTTGGATAAATGATTAGCTGTTTAACTTGTAGTTCCCAAGTAAGTTTCTTCCAGTATTGTCATTGCTTCTCGTATGGGGATGTTAGTGTACATGTTGACGATGTAAATAAATGATGATAATGTGGTGTGTTGGGTATGTCAACGTTCCTTATTTTGTTTACAAGATCCTGGTTGTTTTTAATGTTGTTACTCTTGTTAAATGTTTTTTACTTACTATTCTGTCTAATGTTCTTGATATCTTATACGAAGTCCATGAAGTTTACGTTGGGTCTAATTGGGTGTCCAGTTTTGTGTATCTTAAGTAGAGCTTTGAGGTTTGTAATGGAGGGCTTGATCATTAGTTCTTCTTTCGGATTCAGTAAGGAGGTGTTTACTTGGGATTATTACTCATTTGACGTAATTGTTTAACTTGTGGGATCCTTAGGTACTTCAGTAATTGTATAGTTGTTTACGAAATCCAATGTTTTTATGATGTATTCATCGTTATTTAGTATCACTATGGCGGTTACCCTTATCGGACTTTGTAATTAATGCATTGTTTTATTGTAATTTAATTTCAATTTTCATAGCAATGATAATATCAGGCTTGTGATTGTGATTATCTGTAAGTTTCTTATACGGTGGATTGTACTTTGTCGCTGATTAAATATTTTGTTTGTCAGATGGTAAACATTGTATAGCGGATTCAATGCTAATGATATTATGTTTTATGTTATCATTTATTGGACAAAGTTTATGTTTGATTCAGCAATGCGGGTTCGTTATCACTAAAATCAATGTTTGTAAAGTAGACAATACGAGGGTGGAATTTGTGTGTGAAAGTAAGTTTGCCTAATTCTTGTGTTTTGATAGTCAAGATTCTATTAAATCTTATCTAATAATTGTATTAGTCATTGGTTGAATTAAGCTATCGATCTTGTGGAGCAATGGATGCAATTCAATATTATGTACTGTATTGGCTAATTCTAAATGTGTTTTATACAGAATTTGATCTAAACGTTCTTTTTCACCAATTAAAAATAATTATATTTCATTATAATCTATTTTTTCTAGGCCTAGGCCTACGTTTTGACTTGTTTGGCTGTCTTTTTTTAATATTATTTTTACGTTAATGAAATTAGACTTAATGTTATTGACTTTGCATAATTTATTACATATTATGTTATGTATAATTTGGAAATAAATACATATGATTGCTTCAGATAGTATTAGCCTATTTTAAACGACTATAAGTATATGTGTTTACGTTAAATCCTGTACATACATTGTTTACACCAGCTTTGTTTATTTATTAATCACACTTTTACACTATGTTTAACATTATCATAATATTTGTTATGTTAAAATATCACAATTATATTCTCCACCATAATATTCATAAGCCTAACAAAAGCACAGCTCAGTTGAGCGTACGCTGCTCTAGTCTAGATATTTTATTAGTTTCATTGTTGGATACGGTAGATGTAGTTTGTTTCTCTTTGTACATTCGCGTTCCCGCTTTTATAATGGAATTCCACGAAACCAACCAGCAGGAAGATGGAGGACCGGCTGCACATCAATCGCATTTCTTCGTTAACCACAAACCTCAGCGCACAACATCCATTAGTCAATATTCTCCTTCTCTGTTCTTCCCTTGTCACGTGATGAAGCTTGTAATGTGGACGCGATGAAATTATGATATTGGTAATTACATCAATTATATAATGTAATTGTGTATAAAATCCATCCACGTGCAACTCTAATACCTTGTTCATCGTTTATGCAAAACAAATATTCATATCTTTATTCAAAACATAAATAATTAATAGTTACTGGGTAAGAATGCATTATACTTTTCCACACAAATGTTTACACGGTAACTTGAGTCCAATGTTATTACAGGGCTAAATGGGAAGCAACAACAAAAGAAAAGTAAATAACATGTCCTTTAAGCATTCTTTTAAAGCTGCCATTTAGCATACAAAATGAATAAATTCCAAAATATTCGGTAAAGTTATTTATTTATTTTTATGAAAGGAAGATGTTTTAATACGATACTCTGGTTAGTTTTTTACACAGAAATTATGTTTCTCTTTATGTCGTTTTTTGTTTACCTGTATTGGTGACCTTTACAGATTGCATTATATTGTATTTTGAATATAACATATTGTTGATTGTATTTTATTTCCTAACAATTGTTTTAAAGATATCATAAACACTATAGGTAGAAGTACTAATAATAATAACGTTTAGATAGAGAATTGAATGCACTATGTTACTCCACACCGAAGTAATACGGTAGAGGGTTTAGTGGGTAAACCGGATGAACCGGGAGCCCCACACACCGGGAGACATTCTCCTCGATAAAAATAAAAAACACTTTAATAAATATTTGGGTTGCGTGTCATATTTGGCGAAAACGTATGCGAAAAATGTTCTTTATTATTATGCACTTACTAGGACACATAACGTTTTCGTCAAATTCAACGCACGTTATGGATATGAAGTGGTGTAGTTTTTTTTACGAGCATCAAACAAATTTTTGTAGCAACGTGCACCAATGGACTATTTGATAAATTCCAATGCACATAACTATATTAGCAGATCGTATATTTTGTATGCATTTGACGTTAGTGGGGTAATTGCTATATCTGAAGAATTAGAAAAAACACATAGCTTTCATAATCTTGAGCATAGTATTTAAAATTAACTTTAACAAATAACAAAAGTAAAAAAAAATATACTGTTGATAACTTTATAATTTATTACTCTTAGATTATTTGTATATACTAAATATTGTCCTCAATATGTAGAAAATAAGCACTTACTCTTATTGTATAAGGAAACCCCTAAATTTGAAATATGACAAATTAATTAGCAAATAATTAATTTAAGTTAAGGTAAGGTCTGTGTTAAAACCAAATCTTAGAACGTTGTTTTGTAAAATATGCACTTTGTGGATATTTTTAACGTATATTAGGCTCCACCATTTTATTTTTTTTAAATACACAAAAATAAAAAAGTTAAAAAATTCAAAAGTGAATAATCAATTTAAACAAATTCCAAAGCTCAGCTTCAGTAAAAACGCTCGGGCAGGCATCACACAAGTTTACGTTTAATTAATTTAAAATTAGAGGCGAAATTGTTTTTGTTGCACAAATATTTATTAGTATGGGTGCAGCTTATTATATTGTTAGATTCATTTCTCTTAGGTTTAGTATAGCTTACCACAGTTACTGGAAAACGCGGTTAAGCTTAGGCCTATATGTTATAAATTGAATATGAAAATATGAATACAATATTATTACATTATTATTGTTAATACATGATGATTAAAACTTTATAATATTTTTGTATATTACTTTACGCATGGACTTTACTGATTGTTGCCCCTTAATCTCATTATTTCTTCGGATCCCGTGATTTATTCTAATTCACTTGGGTTATTTTCTCAAAGAAGAAACCAACTTTAGGAGGAAATTTGCTCTCGAATTATTCAAATACAACCAGAAAAACATAATCTTTTCATATCTCATATTGAGGAGTAATAACAAATTTTAGTATTACTGTTGAATTAACAAATCTCTTCTTCTTATATCTTCTTCTTTCCTCGTTCTTTTGGAATCTTTCGTAGACCTCTAAATTAAGCATGGCCGATTTCGAAACTTAATTTAAAGCTGATCCTAATAATAGGAATGATCTATTTCCAAAAAAGAATTACAAACATTTTTCGATTGTTTCAAAACTAAAACAAAACTATAAATTTTTAAATTGAAATATGTTTTGGTTATATAATTCATTTATATTTAGCCAATTAAAATTGTTATTTTGAAGGCAATTACGGTCTCTTAGCCTCAATTAGTAGCTTGTTAACTGATGTTAGCTTATTATTGTATTTAGTGAAGTGTTAGTATTTAGTGCAATAAATAGTGCACAATTAAAAATAAATACAACATAGCAGCGCTAGCCTGTCCGTGTTTGGAAACACAAATCCCCAACTTGATCTTTCTACTGCTCTACAAAACCCAATACTCGCCTTATAGAATGAATTCTAGTAAATGTCTCGTAAAAAAAAAAAACAAAAAAAAACAAACAAACAATAACAAAAAACATAAATTCCAAATTTTGCCAAAATCGTTTGGCTTGATTTATAGTTATTTAATAACGTATTTATTAAATTATTAACAAATAAGATCTATCCCCGCTATTTTAGTTTTCTGTCATTTAATTAAAATTCGGTTTAATAAATGAATGTATTGCTAATGTATTAATTAATTTTAAATATTTAATTTATGGATACAAATTTTTTTAGATATATATACCAAACATATTATTACTAAGTAAAATATTATTGTACACAATCCAACCTATACTGCTAACATTTGGGTTTTTCATATTATCATTTGTTATGGTGAATACAACCATTTCCTTACTACCTATCTCATAATAACAGTTGTTAGAGAAAATAGCTGATCGTTTGATCAATGTACCTACATTGAAATCATCTCAGCTATGTTTTTTAATGATTGAATTGTGTTTTTATTGTATTACTGTTTTGTTAATTTTAGTCACAAAAGTGTTTTGCATTGTAGAACTTTTTTATGGAAGGATGATGTTTTGTAACGGATTTTATTTATTTCTATTGAACCGATTTAAATAAACTTACTGACTTCTTTGAGTAGATTTAATAAACTGCCAAAGAAACGACTTTTAGAAAAACAAACGCCGGAAAGCCGACTCAATTAAATAACAGTGTATAGATTTTTTTTTTTTTTTTTTTTTTTGTAGGCCCTAAGTAATTATGATTGTGAATATTCTCAAAAATAGTTTACCTGTTATTAAATTAAATTAATTATAACTCTAGAAATACGCCTTACATAAAAATCTTTTCATTTCTTAAGATATTAAATTTTTACTGTGAAATAAAGTTCTTAAATAAAGATTCTTAAATAAAATATGCCACAACTCTATAATAATCAGAATATGCACAGGATAGTTTACTGCCACTATCTACATTACTAACATTATTGTAATATTTACAAACTAAACGATATGCAAACTAAATTACATTAAAATCTTTACAATATTTTAAAATAGAGAAAATGTAAGTTATATAACAAGAAGCAATTAAAGAGTATAGCTAACCATTAAATGTAGTTCATTAAATAAACCTCTCGTTTCACAATAAATGCAATAAATAAAACAGTATAAAGTTGACTTATTCATTTTGGAAGAGAATCTGATTAAAGTGTGTTTGCAGAACTCTGTTGTGTTCCCTGAAGGGAGAAGAGAAATTGAAAATAGGGGAATTGTCATGGGAGTTTATCTTGCTTAGTAAGTCAATGCTGAAGAGTAAGGGACGAAGAGTGAGTGACAACTGCAGACTTGGGGGGAGGGGGGAACTTGAGTTGTGTAACTGAGTACATCCGTATTTTATAGTAAATATGTAAAAAACCTTTTAATAGTACCTGGAATTCTAAATAATTATTTACTGACTATATTTACTGGGTAAATATTTTAAATGGTTATCTACAGAATATTACCTTCTAAATGGAGATAATTCTATCCAATTGATTATATTTAAAAAAATAATATTAAAATTGGCCAAGTAGGGTAATTCTAGACGGTAAAAAATGTACTTATGTAGATTTTTATATTGATATTTCTGTCTTTATTGTAAACACATGTTGAAATTAGCCTTTTATAACATTAACCATATTTATGAAATATGAAGGAATCAGAATTAAATTTATATAATTTATGTCAGACGTTAAATATCGATACAAACGGAAAACTCTTGAGTTTTACTAAAGTAGGAAAAAACAGGTTGTACATGTTGCAATGAATTAATCACGATTGAAATGAATCAGAGTAGAGTTTCAATCACGCTTGTAATTAAGGCATTTATCGAATTCAGCATCTATTTTCTATTACTTATTGTATCGCCTTTTGAGCAGGTAGCAACTGTTTAATTTATTTTTTTTAATATGTAGAAAAGGGGTTGGTGTTAGTAAATCAGAATATCGGGTTTGAAAACGTTCCCATTTGGTAACTATATTAATAAGAAGGGTGCAATATTTGTTTCCACGACAAATCTCATAAGTGTTATTATGTGAACACTAATACGGCATATTAGCAAGACTTTATGGGAAAATATTTTGTAATAAATAAATTTGTCTGCAACTTTTTTAATAACTTAAAGTATGATAAAATTAAGGTACAATATATTTTAGTTATTTTGAAGTTTAACTTTTATTCCTATACAAATAGACCAGTATGTCTTAAAGCATTCTCTGATGATTAATTTGATCTCATATTTTCAGTGAGTGTATTATTGTATTTCATTATTTTGCCGAATCGTAAAAGAAGAGAAGCGAATGATAAGTTAAAAATCTACACATAAAAACAATTCAAATATTTGTATTAAAATTTTATTTTGTTTACGATATAAATTATTTTAATTTTAAAATATCGCAATTTATCTTTTAAATCTAGAATTCCTCTTTGCACTGCTATGTTGAGCCTCTAACGGTTGACGACATTTTACTATAACCATATAAAAGAATACTGTTACAAAGTTATCACCAAAAAAAAATTTAATGGTAGGTTTATTCCGAAAACTAAGATTAACGTTCACAAAAGAAATTCACAACACAAAAATTAATAGTGAATCCCAAAATGTTTGATAATTACTATTTGATTAGATTAATTAAACGTAATATAATCGAGTTTATTCTGCCTTCATAAACATTTCCAAATATATATAATGCATGGAAATATTATTAAAATAGAATACGAAAATTTCTAATTTATTAACCTATGATTATACTGTTTCAAAATCTTACATATTATAATGATAAAGTGCCCATCAACTTTAGATTGAGGTTTATTTTACAGTTAAACGCTTTTATGTTTTAGTTTGTGCAGACAAGTTATAACTATAAAAAAACTAATTTTCTTCTTGAGCACTACTGTACATTTTACCTTTATTGTCCATTACTCGTGTGAATAAATAGGATCCGATAAATAGACAAATGTAAATACAGCTACAACAAACACCGTAGCAACGAATTTATTTTATTTTACACGAATAAATAAAACAATCATTTATTAAATATGTAAGAAAAATTAATGTAAGTTAAGTTTGTTATTATATGTTAGAAAAGTTTGCCATCATTCATCTTACTAATATTAAAAATTCTTCTTATAGACTCATTAAATCAAGTAACCTCTGCTCAATGATGTAATCTTTAATATGGATAGAATAATTTATCTGTAAATTAACAGAAATAATTCACGCACTACAGTCTAAAAGTCTGCACATTATTTGGCTTAAAATTTATCAAGAATGTTTTAAAAATTTACTTTAAAAAAATTAGGTGTTAAACCTTTTCAGTCTTATATAATTTAACCATAAAAGCCTTGTGTGTATAAATTAATTTCTTTTAAAATGTTACTATCTGCCTACATTTTTAAAGACTCTTTAAATCAGTTCAACTATTTAATGTTTTATGTTATGGAAATATTAAAAATCAACGTCACTCAGCAAACTGTGTATTTAGTTAATTTATTTACAAACATTCAGTTGGCTTTAAGTTACAGGTTTAAACTAGCAGCTACTGGGATTACAATGACGTCTATTTTAAAGTGTCTGACAAGTAATTGTTGTGTTAACTGGTCGGCTGAAATTATATCTATGCTTATTTTTTGCATATCAACTACAAATAAATGTGCACATAACCAATCGTAAGGATGATTATTTTCGTTTACCAAATTTAATGTTACTTAACTAATGAGCTATGTTACCTAGGAAGTCTGAGTTACAACCAGGGAAGATGTTTTCAAATAGGCTCATAATATTTAGACTACCTCGTACAATAACTATTATTTATTTATAATACCAAATAAGTTCAAGTGATATCATTGAATTACGAAGCCTGGCAAGACATAATACAATTATATTTATTTGAAATAATATATTTTTGTTCAATCTAATAATGGAATGGCTAATTTCAGTAGTAAGTCTGTAATTCTTTTTCCAATAATGGGGTGGTGGTTGTACTGGATTTTCTAATTGTCCTAAATGGTTTTGTATCAAAGCTCACTAAAGAATACCGTTGCGAGGCGGCCAATAGGATGGGCGCGCAGCGTTCTCATATCTACTAGCCTCGAACACTCCTCGTATTTACCGCTCGAGGCTTGATCGCACAATTTAAAGAATTATAAATGCGTTGAGTCAGCCGCAGTCAGTTAGAAGCGAGGGAAGAACGTGACAACGTCGCGCTACGGCGATTGGAGCGTTCAAGGTCTCGGTGTACACAAGCCCGTCCCTCAACGGTATTCTTTAGTGGGCTTTGATATAGTTCATTAATAGAAAACAGAAAAATAAATACCGATCGAAATTTTTTTATTTTATCTCCAGTCGTTAACCTGGGTCCCAGGGACCCATATCATTTGTATAACAGGTACCAAAAATACTGTTTCGGGCCCACGCAATAGATCCTCCCACAAAATATATTACCGTCAAAAATGTACTTGAACCTCAAGCAAAAAGCTAGTTTGGCATTAGTTGTGGTTGTTGAGATATTATAGTCAATGGGATCCTTAGGCTCACAACTAATCTGAAAGTATATCACTCTATTAGAGATAGTATTGAGTTTTTCAATCGAGGAGACTTTACGAAAATCGTACTCAAGAGATTTTTTGCTGTAGCACTCGCCAACAAATTGAACTGAAAATGAGAACTGTCGTGTCTTTCAGGCTGATGAGCATGAGGCAGATATACCTGAAGCTAAACAATTTACGTAATATTCAAAAATAAGGTTTGATAATCTTGTTCCATAAAGAAAGTCAGAAAATATGTTTAATTAATGTGTAAAGACATCTTGCCAACATCTTGCACTTTAGGGTCAGGAAGGCTACAAATTGTATCATTATAAATACTGGTTGAGATAATGGTTATCTTTCTAAATATTTCCACATTTGCTTCATACTTTGTACCTGTTTATATGTAGGCAAAACTTATTACGTCATTTTAATAAGAGGTCATGTAAGGAAGTAAGCTGGTCTATCAAAAAACCATTTAAAAATAATTAAATAAGAAGAGTTTTTCATTTTCTTTGTTAAAAGTACGCTTTGTTTTAGAAGTGACTGACAAGAATTTACATTATTAATACTCAGAAACACATGGAAGATACACAGTTCTTTTTGTTTTATAATTAATTGTTTTAAATACAGAATATTATAAACATTCCATAAAATCTAACTAAAGTGAAATCTAAAGAAATTGTTAGCTAAATGTAAAAATATATTGTGTACTTTTACTGGTCTAATTCAAATTGTTTATTAATTGGAATTATTAAATCAATTTTGTATCACGTTTAATAAATAATTTTCTCTAGAAAAAGTTTTAAAGTTGTGGAAAATGTCTGTACCTATATTTAAAATCGCTTGTATTACTTATATTTAAACTGTTGTACTTTCAGTTTCTGAAATATACTTATACTTATTATTATGTCATTGTATGCCTAATATTGAAAACAAGTCAACAATTACTCCACATCTCTTAGCACTGCACACTTATTAAATCGAATGGGACATGTCTCATACCGAATTAATCAAATTACAATTGCACTGTATGAATATGCCGGGTGCCCATAAAGTCCTACCCCACCCCCCTTAACTTTGGAACAAGTGCAAATAAATAAATGAGCTTTGGGGTATCTTTTTATGACAAAGGAAGATGAATTTTGGTGTAACTGACTATTTCACCCATTACTCCAAAATGGGGGGTTTAGAGTGTAATTTAAAAAAAAATATTAAATAGAAACTCCCATCAAGTGATACCTCATTTTAAATGGCTTGATAATTGAAGAAGAATGGCAAACATTAGAGATCTCTATCTTAAACCTATCGAAAATGGCGGCCAGTGAAATTTGAAAACATCTTATTAACACAGATTTTTAATTAGATACGTTACATTACCTTTCATTGGTAATAAAGCTAAGATAAAACACTCAATATTACTTCCATTTACTTCTTTGCAAAAATAAAGCATTTACTCAAAGAAACGCCTTACATTACTTAACATCTGGATAATGCAGCATTGAATAAACGCACTGTTTCGTGTAAATTCCTCCTTGCTTCCCTGTATCTAGAAACTGCAACTTTATTCGTTCTTTTTAACCGTATACCAAATTGTGTAAATATTTGTTTAGTACTAGATTTTGACCCTCTGATTTTATTAAATAACTTACAAAGAACCATTATTCCTTTCCACTGCAACATAGTATTTGCAACGTAATTAAAATTGTGTTAACATAGTATTTAAAATTTTACTGGCCGCCATTTTCGATAGGGTTAAGATAGAGACCTCTAATTTATGTCATTATTCTTCATTTTTCAAACCTTTTAAAATGAGGGATAACTTGATGGGGTTTGTATTTAAGATTTTTGAATTATTCTCTCCAATCCCCATTTTGAGGTAAGGGGAGAAATGGTCGGTTACACCAAAATGCATCTCCCTTTGTCATTTAAAGATATCCTGAAGCTCATTTATTTATTTCTACTTGTTCTAAAGTTAAGGGGGGGGGACTTTATGGACACCCGGCATATTTATTTTCATAACTTAAACTAAAACGAAAATTTTAATTGAATTACATGTGAAAAAACATGGACCAAGACCAAGATTTGAACCCGGGACCTTTACGATTCCGTCGTAACGCTCTACCAACTGAGCCACCCTGATCTCTCTAGATTTAAATAATAGCACCACTGTAAGCTGCAAAAAAGGAATTAAGATTGTTTACAATGCCGAATACACGAGGTATTCAGTCTATTAGTTCTATAATTACAGTAAAACCGTACAAGTGAGATAACATCGATCAATAATGTTTTTTACTTGTAATTTAATTAAAATATCCCTTTCTGAGGAAGTGTGTAAGCGGAAAATTAAAAATAACAATAAAACGAAAATGTTTAACAAAATACTTATTTTATCGGATAAGTCAATATTTTATGTTATTTCGTACTTTATATCTAATAATTGTGTTTACATATTTAAATCTTTAGACCCTAGCTTATTGTAGTCACATCTGTTATTCAGTTTCCACTTTGAGTCATTGTTCAAGAAAATGTATCTAGGAGTTTTTCTCTACAAAACAATCTAAATACTTGGAATTGACTAGATTAAACGAAGAAAGAACAAAATTTTATTATTTGTTTATGAAGTCAATTTAGTATTTGTATGTAATATTAGCACCTTAGATTTCGTAGAAATTAGAAGTAAGTCCATTATAATTTTATTCTTTAGTAGAGAGAGGCGCACTGGCAATTAATTTCTTCGAAACACTTTACAGAGAAGATAAGGCCAGTTCATCCATAGCAACATAAATTTCGACATGATTTAGGATTTGTGTATCTCGAATTGTCTGAATTTTAATGGCCATTAAAATATGTGCCATAATTTTACAGAGTTTAAAATATCATTAATATTATATAATTATAGACATAATTTTTTTTTTTTTTTTTTAAAGCATTGTATGAGTATCCAAGCCACTATTGATAATAATATTTTTACCTTTTTGTTTCCGTCTTGTGACTTCGTCTGCGTTTCTTATATACAACGCGTTTCAAAAACTATGTTTTATCATCAGATTAATAAAGTAACAGTTCACATCACTTAAACACAACAACATACAACTCACGACACATAACACATATAAATTGACCGATGGACGTCTACTACGGCGGGCGTTCGAACGCACAATTTTCAAAGAGTTGATTGAAATATATTACAGCGAAGTAAGCGTACAGTTTTCTGGCAAATTTACTTACCAGTTCAAATTATTTAACCCTAACTTCTACTGGCTGTTCAGGAAAGTTTTGCTTGAAATATATTACAGCGCAGGCAGCGTACAGTTTTCTGGCAAATTTACTTACCAGTTCAAATTATTTAACGCTAACTTCTACTGGCTGTTCAGGAAAGTTTTGCTTGAAATATATTACAGCACAGTAAGCGTACAGTTTTCTGGCAAATTTACTTACCAGTTCAAATTATTTAACCCTAACTTCTACTGGCTGTTCAGGAAAGTTTTGCTTGAAATATATTACAGCGCAGTAAGCGTACAGTTTTCTGGCAAATTTACTTACCAGTTC
>JAGFPH010000158.1:450001-475961 GCA_018207615.1 Philaenus spumarius | reverse complement strand
AGGGAGTACAAAAATAATCCAGATAACATGTTGAACGACAAGTTGAACTTCTCTTCCAACCCTATATACGACATAATCGTCAAGCAAACATAACAAAACAAATAGATCCACCATTCGTTCAAACTTTCAACTTAATTATCAGAACACACTGATAACCTCTGTCCACTTCTAGTGTCCTACCTGCAGCTGGACATGAACGACGCAATAATGTGGCCACAAACATTTTTATTAAATTCTTACGACGAGTTGTACTCCGATTTTGTGTGTGTTAGTGTTATGTGTTCTTATATGTGTTAGTGATAGTACAAGCCTGACGAAGCCGACAGTATTCGGCGAAACAGCGCTGTAGCTTGTATTAGCTGCAACTAAAGACTAAAGAGAACTAATACAAGGTTATTATAACGAATTATAAAAATTAAACATTTTGAAAGTAGTCTAACTTATTAAACTTAAAACATATAACGAACACAGTTTCTAGATAAGTTAACCTTTATTGTTATCGAGTTATAATTTGTTATCCGTTTCAACTGTAAACATTATTCTCAAAATGCAATCTCAAAGGGTTAAATGGGCAAACATTGTATGTTGTTGTTTGTTTATAGCTTTTTTTTGCCTACTAAAGTTTATGATTATGCATTTTTCTACTTCCAAGTATGTTGACTGGCTGTTCAATAAATTACAAATTTATATTGTATAAAGCTATAATATGTAGTAGGCCTATATAAGTTTTTATGGGAAGAGATTTATTATTTCATAATTTTATAATTTCCTAGCAAACCATCCACATATATATTACAGTGTATATATGCACCTAATAATACTTAATGTAATAAGAAAATACAATTTATTCTTGTATGTATTCAGTTTAGTACATCACATTCTTCTATTCGTGTAATGGCATTAGTCAAAATAATTTATTGTTTCCAACAGTTAACTGACTATAAATATCGAAGAACTTTTATTAACCGAATTTAAACCATCAAACAATTGTAAGACTTTATCTGATCTTAGGTTTTGATAACCACAAGGACTTCCTTAATTAAATGTTCTCAACACGCTATATGCAAATACACATTCTAAAAACAGGCAGTTATCTTCGAAGAACAAAATTAATCGATGTTTGTTAAAACTTTGTTATAGAAGACTCAAATATAAATTATTTTAGTAAGTTTTTTTTAATTATTTTATAATATAATAATTTTGAATTACTGTATTTTTGTTTTGTGTTTATAGCTATTTTTAATTGGGTTTAAGTTTTAAATTCCTTTTATTCTTTCAAAATTGTTAAATGGAAATCAACTCTTAAAAGTAAAATAAATATGCAACAGGTTATATTATCCACGATTTGTATTAAATTCATTTGAGTAGAATTCTATCTAGATTGTATCACCAAATAAAGCGCACGTGAAAACAATACATTATTCTTACTTTGACATTTTATGTGTGTTTTACAAGTAGTACTTGGTTTATTACTACAATTTACTATATAAACGCAGGCAATACCATTATCGTATCTATATGATCATCAAGGAATTTAAATTTGACTTTAGTCCTTCAGACATTTTTAGATATCTATATATCATAAATACTGCGTAACTAGCTAGACAAAGGATTTAATCTCTTGCGATGTAGCAATTCGGAATGAAGGCGGGAGGGTTTTCAAATAACAATATATCGTACATTTTTGTTTTATAAAATACGCAAGAAACTTCCTTTAAAATGAATTTACTAAAAAAAAAAAACACGGCACACTTTAGCACTTTTACTCATTCAAATATTGAGAATTTTCTAAAATTATTTTTAATTCTTTTATTAAGCAAAGATAATAATTTAAATAAAAAAAAAAAAACTGAAGATAATTGAACATTAAGTACTAAATACGCATTTTCTCAACCAATTACCGATCTTCGATTAAAATAATTAATAAATGCATATTTTAAAAGCACTGTGTATGCATTTATAAAAATATTTTTAAATTGTGGTACAATCAAACGGTAACAGAAAATTAATAATAATGCAAACCCTATATTTATATTTGATTACTATTCCTGGTGATTCAAAAATCTTTGATTGTTTTATCTTCGGTCTATACAAAAATCTAAAAAGTCTATAAATATTTAACTGTAAGACCGAGTGAAAATAATGTACTGTCTGTCTGTCGTTCATCTTAAAGGCTCAATGCCTACAGTTTCGATACACATTACGTTTCTTTTATTTTATTTGTTATTCTTTATTTGTATACAGTGCAATAATTTACTGTATATTGTCTATTTAAATATATTTACAACAAAAATTAGAAGGGATATTAAATTCATATTATATTTGTTACATTACATACATATCTATTTCGAACTACTTTTCACATGTTGTATAATAAATGTGTCAACTTTTTTCACAAAACACCAATTTCCATTCCTAAATGTTTAAATTAAAGCTCCCTTTATCACCAACATACTCAACATGTTATTCTGTATAATTATATTGCCCATTGTCGTTATTAAGGTAATAATAGACCTATATGTTGCAAATACCAGTTAGCCCTAATTATTGCGATTTATCGAAAACAAAATTAGAGTTTAAACAAGCATTTAAATAATTACACTTTAACACAAATGATAGTTTCTACATGATTTATATACGATGTGAACAAGTCTGCTTAAAATAATAATTTTTTTCTGAGACCAAATAAAATTTTTTGAGTAGTTACTTAAAAACAGGGAAACTAAATTCAATATTTCTTACCGTTATTTGATAAACAGCTAAACTAAGAACTCGTAAAATCCATAAAGTGTAATTATTGAATTAATAGTATTAAATTCCCATATTATAGCTTTTACCTGTGGAATTGAAATACCGAACAATCGCTGGAGACAGACTTACACACATTATACGGTACTAGGTTATATATTATGTTTGTTCATCTTCAATAACAATTATTTTGCAACTTAAATTTAATTTAAAATGAATGTGGTTTAATTTTCTGATGAAACTACGAAACAATTACTTAATACGTAAAATTGTCTACTGTAAAGTCATTCTTGCATCTATTTTCGCAAGTCGTATTTAATTTAATTTCTTGCTAACTATACTGTATTGATTTAAATTCAGATTAAGTGCTCAAAAGTAAAGTAAATTTTCGTTGGTCAAAATGTTTATCATTACGCAGTATTAAATGCACACAAAAATAGAATATATTGTGCACAATAATACTAATTAAAGAATTGTAAAGATTAAAGATTTATAAAGTACTCAAAACTCTATAACTTATAAAATAAGTTCGAATGATGAAATCCTTGGCTTATCCAAAATGTTTTCCTATAAAGGTTCTTTGCTTCCCTGACAAGATTTATTGACTTCTGAATAGAACTTTGCCGACCACAAAAGGGTCTTGATCCAATTTAACCTTCTTGGTGCTATTTAACCCGAAACATATATAACTCTCTTCTTTTCTTGGGTAAGGTTATAATCCGTATACACGGAGACTACAATATGGATTTTTAACTCTAGGAATTTAAGTTTTATTGAATACTTTTTTAAAGTATACACTTACAGTGTGATACCTGCCTTATTTATAGCTAAGGAAAATACGTAGGCCTAAACCTATTTGAACGTTGGTTTCTCTAAACATGTGACTTTTTGACACCGAATTTAATCTGCAATAAACTTCATGTCTTGCTTAAAATTTGAATAAAATTTTATTTGAACTTTGTGATTTAATGAAATATTTTTTAAATTATTTTGATGTTACCCAAATATTTTAATTTATTGTTTGTTACGGTAAGAAATTGTTGTTTAAACATACCTAGTTTATTTTATCTCACAACATAGTTGTTTCGAATTATAAATTATCAAAAATGATTAAACTTTTGCTAAAGCGCAAACATTTTCCGTAAATAATTTATGTAATTTTCAATATATATTTTTTTAAACAGCGTAAATTATAAATTTATCAAAAGTTTTTTAATAATGCTTATATATAATATTTCCATATGCCTAATTAAATGGAAAGAATATTAGATTTTAGAGATAAGGGATTATCTATTTACATTTTAGTAAAAGAAAATTTTACGAAAAATCGCGCAACTAATAAAAACAAAATAATCAGCTTAGAAACAATACTGACCTGAAATTTAAAACATAAACAGTTTTTTTAATTAATTGTCATAAAGTTTTTCGAATGACAATTATATTGACGCGTCAATTATGGGCTTTTAATATTTTATAGAAAATAACATTTCTACTGTCAAACTTTGTAATAAATGTAGATTTTTTACTTCCAAATCAATTTTTTGTTTGTATTTTTACTGTTTTATCAACTTAACCTTTGTGTAAAATACATCTCATATTAAATTACAGTTTTATGATATTTTTTTATGTGAGTAATATTTTTTAATTTGAGATGTACTATGTATTTGTTCATGCATGTTATAAATTAATTATTTTGCATTTGGTTGCATGTAATTTAAAATTGTTATTATAGTTATTTTTGTCTGACAGTTATTTTTAGCAGCATGATATTTCTGCACACACTTATAAACAATTCTAAAAATTAATTGTGCAAAAACCTGTAGTTAACCGTATGAAGTCAAACTATAATAACTTAAAACCTAATTACAGAAATTATTTTAAATCTACCAAAGATTAAAACAAAATTAAACAAACAAATAAAAAACATAAAAAGGCAAAACTTAAACACAAATTTACATCGTATTACCAACCCTAAATTAAATTGATGTAGATATACAAATAAATCAAACTAAAAATTGTATGCCCCAAAATTAACACTAACTATGTAATTAATGATTTCAAAATGCTATCTGCTTGCTGATATTTTTCTTTGTTACTGGAATATTTAGCACTATGAATAGTTAATTTTTGAACTACATCTTGCAACGCACATACAATTGTTTATAATAATCCTAAGAACATTAATCGCAAATTAATCCTTTTCGAAAAAGTTAACGGAATGAAAAACACCCTTAGAACAGGCTATTTCCTAAAGTGAACACATTGTTTTTAATACACACAAAGCATGTCGGAATGTTATTAGACTTTGTAAATATTGAAAACTTATCGTGTAGTCAGGTAGTTTAGTACAGGATACAATCAAAGCTTGCCCTGAACGTAATCTCCCTTCATCACATAACTCAGCTGGATTTTTTTATCGTTCTAAATCTGACTTTGGAACCTGCTGACGGAAACATCCTTTTAGAACCACTGTTGTTATCACTATAAACAGAGCTGAATGTTGTCGATGTTCTAATGTGGAGCACATATATTATAAGAGATTTATTAGTTCCGCAGACTGTTTTTAGTTTTTAAATGTTTATAATCTATCACTTCAGTGAATTTTATCGAATTAATTATAGTAATATTAAAAACAAAGAAATGGTTTGTGTATTTAATGTAGATAAACATAAATTACTGTATCTATTTGAAAGTAATATTTTACTGTAGCACAATTTAGACTTTCTTGTATATCCCTCCATTGGTCTCGTCAATAATAGTTACGTAAGGAGTCGCACAAGGTGGATTCCACCAAGTTTAGTAAATAATTCAAAAACATTTCTAAAAAAGGTAGTTTACTGGGTAAGATGTTATGTACCATGTATTTTGTTACACAAATCAAGTTTTACAGTGTACGTCAATAAATTTTGTTTACATTTTTTGTTGTTTTATAAGCATTATAAAAAATATTGTTCTTACTAAAATACGAAGACGTACGAATGTTTCCGAAGTTAAACGAATGAGTATCTCTTCTTTAAATTTGTATAAATGAATATATATTATAATAAAAGGTTGTATTTATATTCATATTATAACCTCAAAGATTTAAAAGACTTTCTTATTCATTTATATTCATATTGGCAGTAATAAAGAATATTGTTCTGAACAACAGAAACAAAATTATTACTAACGTGAAAAGACCAGTTGGTAGAACTATTGCAGTACGGCTGCCAACTGAAGCATCCGAGAAAAGTGCCGGTGACATAACTGGTAGTGAAAGAGTTTGTGGAAGGTATGGGAGGGGTGGAAGATCTTAAAAGCTCCTCTCAGTTTTTGTAAGTAAAATACGAAAACCCCGGTCGATTAGACCGTGACCCGACCAATTAAGGGATATTTAAACCTAATTCGTCTTTTTAGACAATTTTATTTTATTGTTTATAAATATAAATATCTCTTATGAATAATTATGTACAAATTAATCACACTAAGTCGCATATGCTGTGTCAATAAATATGTATTAGTATTAACATAGCTAACTAGATCTATCAACTTAATACAATAATAGCATAACACTTGTTAATCGCCATTCCGAATATTGATATATTGATTAATAAGTGTAAGTGTTTTGTGTTTATGTGTAACTGTGTGTTTAAGTATTTGTGTTTGACGAAAGGAAAACTATATTACTAATAAATTAGCCTATAATTAATAGAACTACTAAATCATTTGTTAGTTTAAGTCCGCCACAACAATGCAAAAATGAAATTACCATTTTAGGTTTACAGCTAACAAACTATTATTTAACGAGAAAAAGTGGACTAGAACTGAATTAATAGTATTTTTCCCATTTAATATGATTCTATCCCTCGTGTAATTAAAATTCACAGTGAAATAAATTACATAGGACTTTGATCAGCTGTTCTAAACTACAATATTTATTGTAGATGATGTAAACAGATGATTAAAAATAAATTGCATTGCTAATATTTGCGACGTATTGTGTTTAGTTTTCAAATTGTTATGTTACAATTACACACTCGTCTGTTACGTTTTCATTGTGGCTGGTGAAGAGTATTGTTGCTCGCATTTTATGTATGAAGCAGCCTTAGGAAATTCTAGTTAGGCACAATGATGTTATCCTGAGGCACAAAGATTTTGGAAACATTATTAGTGTTGTTGTGTAGCAATTTTCCTGGTGACTGTCCTTTCAATTAAAAATAGCCCCATAATCCCTCTATAAACGACATACTGTTACACCTGGTAAAATAACCAGTTACTATTCAATAATAATGCTGATTTTCGTTAGTTCAATAAACACAGTTATGCAATATAGTTACCTAAAGACAAATAGTGGCTAACACCGATTATACGTTTCTAAGTAGATGATTTATTTTCATGCCAGGGAACGATTTACAAAATAAAACTTGCTTGTCTGGATCGTCTTCATTTGATTCATATAAATTGCAGATCATATTTTTTAGTGCTTCAAGTTTAGGTTTAAGAGGTTCTCTCTGTGTGTAAAGTAATTTTACGATGCTATCGTATAGGGTTTTCAGCACTACTAATTACTTGAGATAAAATTTCCTTTAGTGTTGTAAAGGTTTGCAACAAACTGGCCTACTAAAGTGGTATTTGATTAGTTACTCGTAAAGGTAATTATTTTCCACTATTTAATAAAACACCGATTGAGATTCAACAGTTATTTTAAAAGTAATGTTTCACTTTACAGAGATAATCTTACCACATTTATATGCTTAATAGTTTTGAAGTTTACGCGAACTATACCTACTTGAATAAGGTTTACTTGTATTTATACCTTTATTTAAAGTTATTCAATACAAAAAAAAAAAAAAAAAAAAAAACAAAATAATAATAAAATATTTGGCACACTAGATTATTTTAAATCATTTGTTTTCTATGTTTGAATGACATCGGATCTCATAGAAGCGGCGAAACTTGGCCAGTACTTGTCTTTCTGAAAAAATTAACAAAACCTCCCGAAAGCTTGACTCTTTAACTGACTTAAAATTAACTTAATCACATTCGATATGTATTGCTTTGAATGGCGTAGACCAGTGGTACAATCTCTGATATTATTAAACGCATTAGTCTATGGAGGGTCTCGTGTTTGATGTGAAAGGAAACTGTTAATGAATACAGTTCTCAATGATGGACTTATCTAATTAGCAGATCAAAGGCATTCGCAATATGACAAATGTTTGTAGGAAGGTCGAACATTTTATAATCTATAACTGTATCTTATTCTTAACATTAAATTTTAATGTAAATAATTGTCAATTACAAAACTCGTTGACGAAATCGCAAAATAATGTTTTACAATTGTCCCTATTTGCAATATTTGCATGCTACAATTTAACAGGAATTTACCAAAAATTCAACTTTTTTCAGTTAATTCAGGTTATTTTAGGTTCATTTCAGGTAATTCCTCAAAGTCAAACTGACACTCATTTTTGAAGAAGGCTTTGCAAAAGATCTTATTCTGCGAATAAAAAACAATATTAAAATGTAAAATTATAATCTTTAATTTCGTTATTGTGTCAGTTAAAAGTAGAAATAATGACAACAAAAATCACAGTTTATAGTATAAAGTCGTTAAAAATAGATTGTATAAAAGTTAACTATTTTACATTTACAGTAACTGCAGAATAATATAATCTAATATAATTAAATTTTTTTTATAAATTATCACAGCAAGATTTTATTATAATTGACATTGTTTTAGACTCATTTTTGTTGTAAACTTGTATATTAAAACAGATTCATCTTGCTTTATCTTGTTTGTCTGTGTTAAATACTAAGAAAGAATCTATACCCATAAAATATATTTCTATTTTCAACAAAATTTAGTTTTTCTTTATTTGTTTTTTCGTTGTCTGAAAGTAATTTGAATCCCATTAGAACCGAATTGTTGTAGCAAGAATGATAAAGACAGATAACCCGATTTCTTTTGAAACTTTTCTCTACACGAATAATTTCACATTTCTCACTTACAGTGTAATATTCAGCAAAAGTTCAAAATATCCGTATCCATTTTTCGAAATGTTCATGTTTCAGTCATTTTCAAATAGTTAACATAATTAAAACAACATTAGTTTTAAACTAATGAATAGATCCTAACTATTATCTTGATAAGAAAAAGAAGTTATTACTAATAAGAAATATGAGGTAGAATAACATACGGTATTTTGTTCAAATTTAGAACTGGTTGAGTCTTACACAATATACAGACTGTAGACCATTAGTGCAAGACTTGTAGTAGTAAGCAAACTAATTTTATCATTTGGTTTCAATTATTTTGCATGTAAATAATCTAAGAAACGTTTATTAATTTTTATTACAGTAATTAAAGGCATATTTTAAAGAATTTGGTAGTTGTTGAAAAAATGTGAAATGCAAATGTAGGTCGATGTAATAGTTTTAAAAGTATTAAAAGTAATCATTTTGAAATTTTGCAGTTTGGAGGAGTTGATAACCAGTAAGGTGTTGGGGAACTATATCCTTCAAAAGATACGAACAATTTTTAACAATGTTCAACTTGGCTCTTTTTCGTCAGTTTTTATGCACACAAAGTTTAGAATGATTTTCCAATGCAAAAGTCTTTAAAAGTTGAACATTATCTGTTCTACTTAAACTTTGATCATATCTCAAACTATTTTAAAATTACGAACAACAATTGTTGACGGATTTTGACGTATTTATATTTCATATTCATTTATATAGTTCATATTTCTTTAAAAGACGGGAAAACTTTAAAATTAATTAAGTTTACTTCAGCCTATTTGTTATTCTATTTCTAAAATAAACGGTACCAGGAACTGGCACATACTTTCTCACAAATACATTTAAATTACTAAACAGATTCACTGTGACTTGTAGGGTGGGGTAGGAGAGTTTTTTTTTATTAAAGTTGGAGAGTAACTAATAAATATTATTATTATTATTATCTAGAGAGAAAACTATTCGATCGATTTCGAAAAAAATTGCACCAAACACGTCAATTAGGTCTTCATAGATGCACGTAAAAAGGTTTTGAATTTTTTTTTAAAACAACCCCTTTATGGTCAAAAAACCGCCAAAATCAGTTATTATTATTAGCTAAACAAGAATTTTTAGAAAGATGCGGGTTTCTGTATATTTTAGGGCACAATAAAGGCTACAAATAAGAATAATTTTATCAAAATCGTTAGAGCCGTTTTTTTTATAAAAAAATAATAACTGATTTTTGGTGGGTTTTTTGGCCAAAAAGGGGGTTGTTTTTCAAAAATTTTCAAAACATTTTTTCGTGCATATATACAGGCCTACTGTACATGTCTGGTGCAAATTTGGTTGAAATCGATCGAATAGTTTTCTCTCTAGCTTTGTATACTTTTATTAAAGTAGGCGATTAACTAATAAATATTATTATTATTAGCTAGAGAGAAAACTATTTTATCGATTTCGAACAAATTTGCACCAAACACGTCAATTAGGTCTTTATAGATGCACGTAAAAAGGTTTTGAAAAATTTTGAAAAACAACCCCCTTTATGGCCAAAAAACCCCAAAAATCAGTTATTATTATTATTATTATTAGCTAAACGAGCATTTTTAGAAAGATGCGGGTTTTTGTATATGGTAGGGCACATTAAAAGCTACAAGTAAGCCAAATTTTATCAAAATCGTTAGAGCCGTTTTTTTATAAAAAAATAATAACTGATTTTTTGGGGGTTTTTTGGCCAAAAAGGGGGTTGTTTTTCAAAATTGTTCAAAACCCTTTTTCATAAATCTATACAGGCGTACTGGACATGTCTGGTGCAAATTTGGTTGAAATCGATCGAGTAGTTTTCTCTCTAACTTTGTATACATACAGACATACATACAGACATACATACAGACATACAGACAGACATTTTGTAAAACCCACTTTTTTGGACTCAGGGGGTCTCAAAACGGATATTTCTACAAAAATCTCTACATCGATTTTTTTTGCGATCACTATACTTTCTCTATACTATAGTATAGTGAGAAAGTAAAATAAGATCAGTAATAAATCATCTTCATGATTGTTTAAAATAAATGGTTTTCTCAACGTATAGGCTACTTTTTCTTGTGTTTATAATTTGTTTTAATAAATAGTGCGGAATTAGTTGAAACCAATGCTTTTAATTAATCGGATTCGTTTGCTCGTTATATATTATGAACGCATGATTGTAAAAACATGTTTATGAACCGCATGTTTATGAACCGTATGTTTATGAACCGCATGATTATAAACCACATGATTATGGACCGTGTAATTATGGGACGTTTGCTTATGAACTGCATGGGTGGTATATTGCAAACTGTATGATAAACAAAGTTACAGTGATCAAAGGTAATATATTGAAAACAAATCAAAGTATCAACAATGTTATATCAATTAGAAATATACATTCCAGTTTGAGAGGATATTTTAGAGATCGTGTGTATGTATTTGCCTACCCTAATGACGTTGATTCAATCTGATGTTAGTAAACGTATTAGTTTACCAAAGGGCTCACTTTTGACGAAGAGGAAACTGTTAATGAATAAAGGTCTCTTTGGACTTATCTAATTAATATAGCTGAGAGGTGCAATTTCCTTTGAGGAAATTTAAATACTAATGAATGGACATAAGAAAGGTTTAACTATGTGTAAGCAACTAATTACATTTTGAACGCAAAACTCAAAGTAAAAATCGTGTAATTAAATTCTATAAAATATATTATGTAAGCTCTAAAAGGCTAGCGAATAAATAAATAACGGTAAAATCTTTACTTATTCTGATGTTTCTAGGAAACTAAAAATATCGCATAATTGGCAGAATATGAATTTCGTCTCAATTTATAAATTCCAAGTCGCTTATTAAACTAATAAACTAAAAGCTACAACCACATATTAGTATCTGAATCAATTGTCATTCAGCCCGCAGAACAACAATATAATAAATCAAGCAAATAAAATTATTGAAACCAGCAGAGTAAAAGGGGTATAAACAAACAAAACCGTTTAAAATTTTCTTATTTTAAATGTTCTCTAACAACTATGATTCCTTAAGATTGTGTTTTAAGTCACTATACACTGAACATGACATACATTTTATACAATATAACTCCTCGTTTTAATTTTGAATAGTTTTCTCGACATGTTAGTTATGATAGTTTTAATTTTGTTCAACCGATATTTATTTTATTATACTTTTAGAGTTACTTTTATTAGTGATATGTTTTTAAAGATAAATTTTTAGTAGTATTTGTTTTTATGTACTATATAGTGGGTGGTACCTATGTGTTTTATTCAGTTAGTGTTTTTTATTTAAAGTTAAAAAACACATTATAAACATCAAATATAAATAACATGTAAATGTTCGGTCTCTTTATGGCAAAAAATAAACATATTGGAGATAGTAGGGCTACTTTACCGAACTATGTAAAAGTAAAATAAATAGAATTCTGAAACCTTAAATTTAAGTTTACATTTAATATTTTGTAGAAACTGATGTTTTTCCCGTTTTGGAGATGGAAGAGTAATTCTAGGTACATCTGTAATTGAGGGATAAAGGTATTTATAGTTTTTCCTCAGAGCCTCTGCAATAAATTTAATATTTGAACAAACTTTACTTCTTTTTCTATGTGATACCACAAAAATATCTATGTGATGTTCTATAGAAATATCACTATATACTCACAAATAAAAAAATCAATAGTTTATTTTAAACTCTTTACCAAGAGTCTAAAGTATACTCTAAATATAATGCTTATACACGAAATATAATATATGTACTCTTTCTATGCATTCTAAAAAATTTTGTGTTCAATAAGCGTTATTTACGGTCGTGCTTTCATTAATTCGAAGAACAAGCATCAGGTAGACTTTAAAACGTAAAGTCGGTTTAGGTTAACATAAGAGTAGTCTTAAAACATCATATTCAGTTTGATGCTGATTTTGGTATGGAACTATATAGTTTAGTATAATATCAAGCTAAACTATCCAGTTGTTTTATTTATTCAAACAAATAGTTTGTCAAACTTGGCATTTTTATGAAATATTTCCACTATTACATTAGGAAATACTTACAGTTTTTTTTATATTTGTATCATTTGTCAATTTAATTCTGTTAAAACTTTTATACATTTATTTAAACAATTATTTTTTGTATTATAAGTAAAAATTGTGTAAAATTTTAGTTTTCTATATAATGATGCAATATATATTTTTGAAAATAATTCTGTAAAGCCGATTGTGCTGATATTATGTTTATGTTTTTTTCTATAATCAAAGCCAAAGCAAAGAACACGACAGCTGACTGTTTTAAAAAACCACTTTGTCACTCGATGTATACAAAATATATACACAAGTTTCATTGTTAAGGCTCATTTAATTATGTAAAGAGATTTATCAATTAAATAAGATCATATCGTTTAAATTTTAACAGGTTCGATTGATTAATGTACCACAGATAGTCTTAAACAATTGAAATTTCGCAATGTAATTCGATTGGATTAAATGAAGTAAAAATATCAAATAACTACTAAAAATATATGATTTAAGCTGTTATGAGTAATCATACTCCTACTACTCCACTTGTATTTTAATTTATGTTACATTAATACTTGCATTAGGTATTCGACGTATAAATCAAATACAAACTGCAGTATTTGTGCGGTTTTCATTGTTGAAAATTTTCTGATTAATTGTAAGCTGCAAATAAAAAGTGATTAATAAAAACTGTGGTTTGTTATATTGTTAGTTTTATATATTTGTTTATAGTCTAAAAGATAATTTTTGTTTGGGATTTTGAAGCCGTCGCTAATTAAAAAAAAAAATAGTATCTTTAGTGCTGACAGTGTTATCCATTTTTCTGATTTATTGTAAGCAAGGATAGTCAACAATAGAAATTCCTGTTAGTTGTATTGCTTGTTTTATTTATATTTGTTTAAAAATGTAATCTATAATATGCAAACGTTGGTTGAGTGATTGTTGAGCCATCAGCGATATTACCATCGTACTGCATGTTTGTTTAGTACAATTCGAGTGTGTTTATTGGTACGTTTTTTGTAACTGTTACCGCTGAGTAATTGACTATCAGTATTATGCATATTGTTTAACATTTTATAAGATTAAAAATAAACATTTCTTCGTGCTTTTTGGCATATATCATCCCGTTTTATTTCAATGAAACTTCTGCTCGTCTGTGTTTTTTTTTAATTGCATACTCGTTAAAATGTGAAAAAGATATACAATTAATGTATGGTTTACCTCAGTTAACCAGTGTTAGGAGCAGGACTTAGTTTTGCTTACACCTGAAGACGGGAAGTGTTTACAATGTTCGCGAAACGTCGTGTGTAATTTTAAAATATCGTCCATAGTACTGTGTGTGTTTTTGTGTATGTGTTGTGCCTGTTATTGTGTTGACGTGGAATACATTCCTAATAATGCTTTTAAATTTGGGCTACATCACTTGGACAACGAATTTTTAATCTAGACCTATAAGGTGGGTGTAATCCATTATATTTGTTTAAATATCATATACCCCACCTATAACGTCTTTCAAGATAAAAATTAATGTATGGTATAACAGCTAGTAAGAAAGAAGCAAAACAAAAAGTCCGTTACACCACGTATTCAAAAATACAATCTAAAACTGGGTTCACTAACAATGTTTACATATCTACAATCCTCACCAACATTAAATATTGATTTCAACTTTATAATGTATTCGGAACTCGACTATAAGGTGATGAAAATGAATTCTCTTTGTCATGAAACAACTTATTAATTCTGCGAAATCTAGATTCAATATATCTATTTTTTTAATTTTACTCATCGGTTTTCCAAGCCATAAATCTGAGTTGCACTGTCTTTGTTTGCTTTTGAACAACTATAATGTTCAATTAAGGTACACTTTCTGCCTTTGCTAAGTAACATTTCCGTTTTTTTGGCCAGCCTGCAGTAACACTTTGGTTTGTTAATGGTGGAAGAGTAATAACAAATTCCTGGCTTTTACTACTACATAGTTAGTATGGCAGTTAATCGATATCGATGAAAATATTTTTTTAAATTAACAGAATTTGTTACATTGTAGTAATAAATCGCATCTATTTATTTATTGATTTACCTAAACCTTTAATTGATTTAAATAATTTATATATGTTAAATTTTTCAAAAAAAAATTAATTTAATGCAGTTTATTGTACAGAAATTGTAATATATTTATATGAACTGTATTATTTGAGAACATTCCACTCAATTTTTCACATTTTTCAAATGTTCACATATACATCAGCAAAATGAAAATTTGTGCCCCATTCAGGATAATAGTGTATCCGAAGCCAAAAAGGATTCTTTCCTGCATTGTATGAATTTAGACTTTTTTTGAGCTACTTAAACGAAGAAATATTTTTGGGAATTAATTTGAAGGAATTTACGGTACCACACATGCCTGAATTACACAAATAAGTATTTTAATTTGTATTTATAAAATTATACAATATTTTATAACTTGGTTAAATTAAGACATATCAACAACTTAATAGCAAAATAACAAGTTGCTTCAACGTAACACAAATAGTTGCAAAATAAATTTGCATAGTAGCATGATACGTGTAAACATGAAGTTTTACACAAAATCTCCCCTGTTTAAAACCCATTAAAACTATGGTTAAAACCGAAGGGTCTCGGTGACTCCCCGCATTATCATTTGCATTGTGTGGCCGACTTGTAATGTAATTAAAAACAACTTGATAGAACACTAATAACAAAATGAACTTCGTATTCACAATTTTATTTAAATTTTTTTTTTAAGTGAAACATGGACTTACATATACACGGGTAAGTTGTGCTAGATCGAAGGCGTGCTTTTTTATTGAGTATACGTTCTAAACATGGTTACGTAGAGGTAACTCTTTATACCAAACGAAACATTAAAGCATACATATTTATAATTTCTGAACCATTTACTTGTCAAATGCATATAGCAGCAGTGATAACCACCGAAAGTTTCGTGAATTGCGACAACCCTGATTATAAATTCAAGGACGATAATTAAAAAAAAAACTTTTTGATCTGGAATCTTTAGAAGACAGAATAATGATGGTGTAACTTGTGGGAGCAAGTTTGTCTTCTAATCATCAAATAGTAGTACTCAAAATTGTCTACAGATAGAATTTGATCTGCAATTTAAATCCTTAATAAAATTACGATATCCTTTGGTCATTTATCTAGAGTTGATTAAATATCTATGCCAGTAGTACTTTTACTCCATGACCAGATGCTTCTTACTATTTTTAGTTGTAAAATAATATAAATGAATTGTTGTAAACTTTAAGTTGTTCGTTCATAAGCGATTGTATTGGCCGGAAATTTATAAAAGTAGACTAAGTACATCTTTTACAATGCAACTGTCAAAGGATAATTTTGTTGTATTTATGTTTCATTAGTTTTCGGAAGGAATTTTATAAAATGAGAAATAAATTAAGAATTAAAAGGTTGGAATTAATGAGAAGACTCGAAATAAAATTTTGTATAAGGGTTCAAATGCAGAAAGCAAAACTCGTAAAATAAGATATAACTAGGATATTATTATTGTATTGGACGATGAAAGATGTATAAAAGATCCGGGAATACAATTGCTGGACAACCTGGAACAGCGAATACCAAGTAACATAATGGTCACACAAGTAAACCTATATAAAAGTGTAAATCGTGGTCAACCAAGAAAATGTGGATGGATAGTTTGGTGGTCTTGGAATGATGGTTGTGAGAGGATATGCCTAAGATTTATATAGTTTGAATTATTCATATTTTTCTTAGATGAATAGATGTGTCAATTTATACTTTATATATTATTCTTTCTATTAGGATACAAAACAATAAACATAAATAAAGATAGAGCTTGCCTGTTATTTTCGGATCTTTAATATTTCTTTTATTTAGTTACATAGCAGTACTTCTATTACCATAAATTACTCTCTTTATGATTTAATATCTTGAGCTACTAAGTATAATTAAATATTATTTACAAAAATAAAAAAATCTCTAAATAAGCAATAGCGTTATAAAGTAAAAATAACGTAAAAACTTTTTAAAATTGAAATATATTACCAAAGCTGAATGATTACAAACTACATTCAAACCTTAATTAGGTTCATTTCAAATTTAAAGTGTAGACTACAACTGTGAATCTCAAAACGTTTATGAGAATAGATTTACACAAATTAATAGCTTAAAGAAGTTAGTTGTTAAACCTTTTATTTAAATGTTATTGGGTCCAAATTAAATTATCTTTTAGGTCTGAAAGTTTGACGTAAAAAATACAGTTCCAGTTAATAAAAAATACTATTAAAAACTCTGCCTACCTGTAAAACTCTTAAGATAGTTTTGCATTAACTCTTTGCGGTGTTGGCGGATCTTAATTACTAAAAGGTTCAATAAAATGATATCGTATTCATCATCTAAACATTGTTGTACAAAAGTAAGAACTATAGTTTAAAGAAAAACATTATGAAGGTATTTTACTCAAGTAAAATTACTGCTATAAATATCAGATTTCTTATCACTTAATCTGCATTAATTAAAACAAAAGTAAAATACAGACTGAACCGCAATATATATATATGACGACACAAAAGTTTATTAAAATATGGATTTAATTAAAACTGAGATCCAATTTATTATTCTTGTTTACAACAGTATGCGGGTCAGCTTCAGAACGTGACTGAAAACTTTATTATTTATACTTTTCCCTGCTAATTTAAATTACAAATCATGTTCTGCATGACAGTAAAAAAGGATTTATTATTCTAAGTAAAACTGTTTGAAAAATATGATCTCCTTGCTTGCGAAACAAATTTAACCTAACTCGAAAATCCTGAACATTTTTCGTAAATATGTTTATATCGAAATATTAGGAAATATTAATTAAAGAATACAAATAATCGTTTGTTGTAGAGCAGTTAATAGTAAATTTTTGTTCAGTTTTACATATTGCACTTTATTTTTTAAATAACAAAGATAATTGCGAATAGATTAACATTGTAGTACTTATCCTTTCTCCTTATTTTAAATGCGCATATATATTTTTTATACGCCAGCTTTTTGTATTATACAGGGATAACTTGCCTGTAACCTATCACTTTATTTTACTTATTTTAAAATATCTTCATGTTTAATATTAAAGAAAACGTATATGTTTTAAAGTTAGTATTTGTAGCCTAAATATATTATTACTGTTCAAAGAAGACCTGTAGAGATTAAGAAGTACAAATCCATCTACCTTTTTCTAACAAGGGTATTAACTTTTAATATATAGTTTAAAATATTTGATCCCTGCTTACAAACCTACAGCCTTAGCATAAGACAACAGGAGCGTTAGGTGAGTTAGTTGGAGTGAGTCTGGTATGAACAAACAAATTACAAGGGTGGGAAAAAGAAAGGACTAAAAAATAATTATATTACCAATAAAAGAATCAAACAAGAAAACAGTAGTTATCACGAATGCTCTCTGATATACAATACACTTTTTACTGAACCACAATTAAACTAAGACTTATAGAACATTTTTAAGAGAGGCTCCCTTAACATTTAAACCTACTCCTTTAATGTCACTTTTTATAGTCTAAAGTCAAGAGAATTTACGATTAATAATTCGTGTATAAGTTTCGTTAACAACTGAAATTTAACTTATTCGACAACAAGTGCATTCAGGGTGAGTTTTAAATGTCCCCCCCCCCCTAATTTTTTCCGCATTTCTTAAGATATCGACTCCCAACCACCGCCGAACATCATTGATTAGTTTATACTTTCTTTTGATGAGCTTCACATTTTTGGCCGCCATCTTGGATCCGCCATATTGGAATGAACTTTTATTTTTTAAATGTAAAGTTAAGGTTGTGACCCATCATTTCAAACTATTTTTTTCCGTAGAACACGATGCCGCAATCGGTTTTTAATTATCTGATTTCGTTCTCGAGATATTAACAATTTTGTAAAAAAATAAAATTTTCAAAAATCCCTTGTTTTATTCAACTTTTTTTTAAATATCGACCCTTTATCATCAGATATCACAGTTTGGCAGTAGCTTACAGATTTTTATTAAGTTATAAATTTGTACTGCCATCTTCAGTAAATTTGTTTGATTTCAGTGTATTAACAACTTTTCTCTGCGAAACTGAAGATGGCAGTAAACATTTATAACTTAATAAAAATCTATAAGCTACTACCAAACTGTGATATCTGATGATAAAGGGTCGATATTTAAAAAAAAAATTGAATAAAACAAGGGATTTTTGAAAATTTCAATTTTTTACAAAATTGTTAATATCTCAAGAACGAAAGCAGATAATTAAAAACCGATTGCTGCATCGTGTTCTACGGAAAAAAATAGTTTGAAATGATGGGTCACAACCTTACCTTTACATTTAAAAAATAAAAGTTCATTCCAATATGGCGGCCAAAAATGTGAAGCTCATCAAAAGAAAGTATAAACTAATCAATGATGTTCGGCGGTGGTTGGGAGTCGATATCTTAAGAAATGCGGAAAAAATTAGGGGGGGGGGGGGCATTAAAAACTCACCCGGTATAAGTAATACATTAACGTGGTATGGTGTCCTGCAGGAAGAAATGTTAACACTAACAATGGTTCTATTATTGTTTCTGCAATTAGTAAGGAATGTTTATTATTAAATTGAATAGTTGTAATGAAGTGCATTTCCCCAGAGTTACAATAATTAAACTACCATGCCAACTTAGTGTTTCAGTAAAACCATTACAAATAATGACTGCAGATTATACAAAGTATGGTAACGTTCTGTGTTAAATCTAGTTATGTTATGTTTTATTTAATAGTGGTATAAATATGTCTATTAATTTATTTGGTTTGAGGAAAAGGTGAATATATATTAATTGTATAGACGTTTAAAGCCATTAGTTTATTCAATTTCATTTAATATAGTTCAAAAATTAAAATCAAATATTTGTTTATCAATCCATCCATGTCCTCTTACAATACTAATATATATGTATACATATATAGATGAACAAAGCAAACTAAAACAATTATGAAAAACCTGTAAAAAAACAAAATATATATTGCTGAGGAGGCATTAACAAATACATGACACAAAGGAGCCATTTAATTAACTCCTTGTCCTTGAACTGGAGCCCAGTTATGGAATACTGAACGAAACAATGGCATTTTCTTGTACTATATAACCAAAAAACAAAACTCAATCAACACAGACAAACACCTCAATACACCTGCACGTACACATGAACATATATAGTCTACCACATTTATAATTACAAATTATTCAACTTCCCTAAGTTAGCCCTCAACATAATCATTCGAAAGAGAAGACAACAATTTTGTTTAGTTTACATTTTATTGCCTGTAATGGAGACCAAATTTTTTATCGTGTGGCACAACATTATAAAATTTGAGACCTAAAAATAACCATGCTTTCATAACAAAATGTTATTTGGTTTGGCAGTTCTAGAAAGAACTCCATGACTGGTTTTATATTTAATAGGTACACATTTCAATTCATCACTATCACACATCACACATTTAAAAAAAAAACAACTTCTTATATATATATATGTACGCGAGTATACAAGTATCTTAAGGGAAAAATATTTAGTTTTATTAAAAGAGGATACAAACTTGACCTTCTACCTTGACCACAGATTATATTAATATAAATTATGTTTACGCCTTGTCAATAACATTCAAATGTGATATATAAGTACTACTCCAACAACTAATTCCATATTCTAATTTTGAATGAACAAATGCGTAATATATATTGATAAGCACTTTACTAGGACAAACAAATTTAAGATAATGAAACTTTCTCAAAAACATATAAAAATATATCTTTATACTCTGAATGTCTTTTCCACAGTAAATTTTCATCAACATTAAGGCCTAAATACTTAATAATACTTAGACTAAATAATTTTTCTGAAATCATATCTCAGACCACTGCAGTTTGGTAGGCTATGATAAGATAGTGGTTTACAAAACACAAATGTATCAGATAACGAAAAGTTGATATGCATAGTTGTCTTTGTATTTAGAGCTAGTTTATTATAACGAGATCTTTTTCAGTATCCAGGTCACTCATTGATTAAAATAAAGTTTCTTACCTTGTTTCCATCAAGTGACCTCTTTTTTGTATTTGTTACGCATTTCGGGACTTTTATCCCATATTCAGACATAATATTTATACAAATTATTCAACCGATGTCGTCAAACATTAAAATTAATTCTCAAAACACACATAACACGTTTCACATTTAAAGTACATTTTTATGTACACCTTATGGCTACCGGTCGGCAACTGTTCAGTCTGTTGTCTAGCGCACTCTGAACGTATTCTTACCGCGGGCTTCTTGAACTCTTATTGCCGTGTCATATAAAGTATTAGAGTCGAAATTTAGCTGGTCGTTCAATAATTGATGTTCACCATTTGCATCTTTTGATTTTAACGCCTTATATATATATCATACTCCTCGACTGCGCTCATATCACCTTTAGAACTTATCTTAATGGGTTCAAGGTTATTTTGTAGGCTAGTGAAACTATGGTCTTAGTCTAGATGGCGTGCAAAATTCGATTTATTACCAGAAATTGTTTTTTTCGGTAAGGTATGAACGTAGTCAAGGATAATGAGATATATAAGGCGTTAAAATCAAAAGATGCAAATGGCGAACATCAATTACTGAACGACCAGCTAAATTTCGACTCTAATATTTTATATGACACGGCGATAAGAGTTCAAGAAGCCCGCGGTAAGAATAGGTTCCGAGTGCGCGAGACAACAGACTGAACAGTCGCCGTCCTTAACGTACAGTTTAACAGTACTTAACGTACTTTAAATGTAAAATGTGTTATGTGTAATTAATTTTAATGTTTGACAACTTTGGTTGAGTCTTTTATATATATATTGTGTCTGAAAATTTAATAAAAATCCAGAAACGCGAAAACACAAAAAAGAGGTCACTTGACGGAAACAAACTAAGAAACTTTACTTTAATTTATTACAGTTAAACCACAATTATAATTTCAGTTAGATGAAATTATTGTATTTCTCAATGATAACTACTTTCAATTTTAGATTTTTTGAAAATGTTTATTCTTGTGAGCGTAAAGTGAATTAGTGGTTACAACTCTTTAACCTAGAGAATGCTCCTAATATAAAACAATTACACAATATGTAAACATATTAAGAAAGGTTGTGTTCAGTAAACGTTAGTTACGGATGTACGTTCACTACGTGCTCTCGCTGCTAAGTAGAAAGGGGGCGTCAGGTAGACTTTATAATCTAAAGTTTATACTCGGTTTAATCCCGATATTTTGTATAAAACATAAACATTTAGTACAAGTAACCCATTTAAGAAATAGAAATACCCGTTGGTATTTGTTTAATTAGTTTGTTTGGAGAATGTTTAACTGTATAGGAAAATAAAGACAACTATAAAAATATAAACAATTTGTTAAAAAAAAAAAATAAAAAATAATGAAACTGTCTAAAATTACTCAATACAACCAATAAACAACTCAAAATATGACCATTGTATTTGTTTCGTCTATGGCATAAAAGTAACCTGTATGTAATTTAGAACCTATAAAGATAGTTTTTAATTAAAACAAAATACAATCGTGTATTTATTTCCATAATTATTCACTAAAACCAGCATATTTCTCTCAATTGTTAATCATAAACATACTGTACTTACAAGTAAATGTTTAAACTATATCCAATTAAATAAAACAATAATGGTTTTAATGAAATTGTGAATGCAAAGCTCTTTTTGTTATTAGTGTTATATCAAGTTGCCTTTAGTAAGATTAAAATTAGGTCACACAATGTAAATGATTATGCGGGAAGTCACCAGACCCTTTGATGTTAACCGTAAACGTGACTCTGGTTTAAAACGCGCGAGGTTTTTGTGTTTAACTTCATGTTTACACGTATCATGCTACTATGCAAATTTGTTTTGCAATTACTTGCGTTACGTTGAAGATACTTGTTATTTTGCAATATATTTTACTATTATATAAATAAGGATTAAGCTTGCATGTGTGTAATATATTACTTTTAAAATACTTGTTTGTATATAACAACCATTACTAAAATCAATTTCTGTCTTTGTCTAAATACTTTATAAAAAAATGTACACCTTGTACCAATAAATTTAACTATGTAAAATTGCAGATCTCCGAATATAAAAAGGAAAGTTGACCAGCAGACTTAAAACTACTTACTAATTTACTTACAAAATAAAATACAAACAAATAATGAAGAAAATGTATTATTGGTATAGTAAAATATTTGTCAAAGATAAAAATATATTAATAGCGTTTGCGACTTCGCATTTTAAGTGTGTTGCATCTTCGAAAAAGTATGTTAATGTATAAAACATTTTGACATTAGAATTGTTATAACAAGGACCAATTTGTATATGAAAAAGGTAAATAACAGGAGGAAAACCAGTCCATTGCGTTCAACTTTTTATAAAGCATAGTTCAAATAAATTATATACTTTAACAAAATACGTTTAACTGGTAAGGATACTTTACCTTTATAAAGCACTCTTATAAAATTAAACTTTTATTTTAATAGATGAAAGTATGCTATAGCGGTCGTCATGCTGTAGTAAACGTTTAAACATACATTATTTTAACATACATTTACCAGTTTAATCAGCGTAAGCATTAAATTACATATATCAAGTTTTTTCTCCAATAAAAGGATGCGCTTCCAAAAATACAAAAAGATATTACAGATATTTCTTTTATTCAAAAAGTGTATTAACACAGGGCAAAAATTATCAAGAAAAGTTTCCCTAATCGGATACTAATTATTGAGTAAAATTATTCCAAAAAATTAAAACATGAAGAACTATACTTCACTAATCTATGTAAGAACATGAATTATTGCATGTCTTTATTTTGTACCCATTACAAAATATTACAGAATTTTATAAAAATTACAAAATAACACTTAAATTGACAATATTATAATAAAACAAAATAGTAATAAAAATATAAAGGAAAAAATGTACACCTCTCTCAAATAAATGTTTGCAAATATCACTTAATAACATCACTTATAACCAAAATATTAAATTAAAAATTTTAAAAGCATTAATTACAATTAATTCCTTTAAATATATAATTCATAACCTTCCAAGCATTCAAAAATCCATTCATAAATATCCGATAGTATAATCTATTTACCTCAAGACAAGGAAGCTTTGTCGATTTTGTTCATAAATTAAGACTTTATGATTTTCGAAAACTTAACTCCGTCAACCAATAATTACACAAGACACTACACAGATAATTCAGTATACACACTTGACTGTTTTGATATTATTAATAGGAATAATATTGATAAATTTCATTTTATAATTTTAATTATTGTAATTACGATAAAATTGTTTAGTAGCTTGTGGAGTTATTTGCGAGATTAGTATTAACAAATTATGTCTGTAAAAAATGTTCAAAACCAAATTAATGAATTGAATTAAAACCTTAACCCTAATTTACACATCTTTCTCAGTTTCGTAATTTTATACTAGAGAATATAAAATCTTTGTAGGGATTCGTCACTATTTTAAAAACAAATAATATGTGACAAAAATTATTATCTCGAATAGTGTATTTTACATTTGTTTAAAAACAAATTGTAGTATGAATAATAACAGCACTTATATTTCTGCAATATTGTATATATATTAATTTATGTTTTTATAGTTACAAAAATCATTAGATCAAAACACTTTCAATTTTTCTATACATTCAGCACGATATCAATAACCTAAAATATTGCAACCAATTATTCAATCTGTGCACTAGATTGACAACAAAACAAAAATATATCAAAGTGCCTCCTAATATTTATTATTTATTGAACTTGCTTACAGTTGATCAGAAAATTGACAACACTGTAAGCAAGACAAAGACTATAGTTTATATTTAATTATTACTTCGACTATTTGTTTATATCCCAAACAAGTTAGTATTAAAGTAACTGGTGAAAATATCAATATAAATTACTGACTACCCTTATCATTTTCCATACATATTTAAATTGTAAAGCAATTAATCATATTTTAGTTTTCTATAATTTTAATAGTATATTATATCCTAGTTTGTACAAGTTTTTAACTAAACCATTTTTCAATTTTAGAATCCCATATATTCAATAATTATTAAAAGGAATTTATGGTAGAATCGTTTAATTAAAATTTTATTATTATGTTTCTGTCTTTCAGTAAATCTGTATACAAAATATACGAACTTATTTTATAATAAGCTTCATTCAAGTATATTCGCTTAACTATATGTTTGTAAAAATACTGATTTCGATGGGTTATTTTCGTTGTTTTGGATTTTATTCTACTTAAACTAATGAAAACCTGTACTAATAGTACCTGGAGAACTGACTTTATAGGCACATGTGTTATGAGGCAAACAAAAGCTCACAACTATATTTCACAAATAAATAACATATTTGTTTCGGGTGAATCGACAACAAAGCCACTAATGCACTCATATCTAACAAATGAGGGTAAATTGGAAAGCTAGAAAAGAAAAGTAACTGACAGGTTTTGTGAATACAATAGGTTATAACAAGGAGACTGGTTTGGTACAGGTTCATTTATGTTATAAACATGGCAACTGGCAACAGATCCGATGATTCCTAAAATTTCCAAACAATTTAATTGTATACTTTTTTGTTCATTGTGTAAAACTTAGACATTATTTGTGCGATTTAAATTATGAACTGAAATGGTTAGCAAAGTTTGATTCTGACGTGTGCCTACATGTCCCCTCAGCCTCATAGAGCCTACATATAGTGTTATGTTAAAACTACATTTGTTTGTATTCGTTGCCTGAAGATTCCTAATAGTCCAGGGCATTTAGATCAAAATCGACCGAAATAAAGAAATTTTTAGAGCCAGCGATATCGAGATGCGGTTTTCTGCATTTTGTTCAGAAAGCTCACAGGGGAAAAGTCTATATGGTGTGGTTATGCCAATTTTCGAAAAATGCATTATGGTGCAATAAATGCATTTTGCAATTGCATAATTACTTGAAATATTAAAAGAACGACTAGATACTCGGAAAAATCGCTCGAAAATCGTTACCCGGGGGTTTTCAGGGATGCCGAATTCAATTCTGGCATTAGAAATACCCAAGGGTG
>JAGFPH010000158.1:394001-443549 GCA_018207615.1 Philaenus spumarius | reverse complement strand
TATTCACAGGAGATTCAAATACCCACATCAAGTTAAATGTTTTATCAAGTATTGCAGTCTTTTGCAGTGTAGACCACTTGTCAATACATCAACATTAAAGTCAATCATTAAAAACATTCAGAAACACATTACAATTACTAGATGCTGTCTTAGTAACATTTACTTTAAACTGTTGTTCTAAACTTATTTCTTTATAAATGTTTAAAGCTATTAATAACAGTCATGCTAAGCAACAGGTTGTATCGCTTCGCTTGGAGTGATTTCACTCTTTCAGACAGCCATCTCAGCTAACGTTGTGTCGTGCTTGCTGATTTTGCTGAGCCTGACATTAGTCTTGGAAACGTATTGCCATTTATTTTCCCTATTTTTTATCTAAGGCATATTTATTTATAACTTCCATTTTTTAAGGCAAAATTAAGATGAATTTAACTGTTTAGTTTTTTAAATTTTGCTATATTGTCCCCTGTGATTGTAAATTTCTATCTGATATCGACCTTTTACTTTAAAGTATTAAACATTAAAAAATAGTTTTACTCAACACTCATTATACTCATATTATTTAACTACACAGTTTAATGTCTTAAACACACGCTCCTGGCATAAAGGTTGATTTTGTATGACATTTAAATAATTGGTAATAGGTGTAGTTAGTATAGTAGTTAAAATGAATATAATATGTTATATACAAAGTGTTCAAAAAGTCCCTTTAATCCCCTTTATTATTTTTGTTATTGAAAATAAGTTAACAAAACTTTGTATACATCTTGTGTTGCATAACAGTACAATTTTTTTACATCCTACCTGAACTTTTATGATTTTGAGGGGCTGAGGAAGGTATGGGGGTAAAAATTTCAAGTGTAAAGGTAGGTCAGTAATACACAATTGAAAAGCATAATGGCGCAAACTAGAACTTAGTATCTTGCTTCGTTTCAAAGTAATGGACAATTAAAGTTCTGGAAAATGATATTGTTATCATAATATCAAAGCAGGTTATTAATTTGTTGATATTAGGAATAAGTAGGTTGTATGTTATTTTCCAGAACTTTGATTGACCATTACTTTGAAACGAAGTAAGATGTTGAGAGATTAAGCTGTTTCAATAACAGAGTGGACTTTTGTACTGCTCTCCGATCGTACATTGAACAGTAATGGTTAATTCTAAACTCTTTTCTGGCTTTTTTGCCTTGATTTGATTCATAATTTTTGATATTATTTTTATTTTAAGGCTATTTAAATAATTAAACTATCCTTTAAACATTATTGTTCTTAGCAGATTTTATAATACGCAGAACTCATACGTTTTATACTTTTACTGCACCATAACATGTAAATACTTTTAACGTTGTAATAAGTGATTATGCGTTGTAACTCTGTTTGCACACAGTCTTTTGTTTTATACACAGTTGCCTTCAATTGTTGAGATTGATTTCATAATGGATCAATATGTGTTAGAAGTGCCATAATCAAGTCCCCCAACACTGTAAACTGCGATTACATATATCGTGTTCCCCTAAGTTAACAATATCTGTTGTACGAAGGCCATGCTTTTATGTAAACCATTGGAAAGTTTCAGTATTTGTCTCAAACTGTAATTCCTATTACATATCCAATAATTAATTGCAATACGAAACATCTATCTGTCTTTTACAAAAAATATTTGTATTCGAATGTCTTGAATAATTAAACTGATAAATCAATAAAGTCCAGCTTACAAATTTGGATTCTAATTTTATAATTTGGCAAATTATCAAAACGGGTGTTATTAGAAATACATCGACTGCATAATTTATATTTTACACTAAATCAAACTTTCATAATGGAAACCGTCCTTGCTATCTGCTATAAAATGCCCTACATAATTTTGGAGAAAAAATTGGTTCTACAAGTTGTTAGAGACTTGTAATTGTGCAAGACAGTTCACCATGAGTGGAATTATTTACACAATATTTTGCAAACCAAGGCAATATTTAGTAATTTTACTAACAAGTACAGTACAAACACTCTAATAAACACTTCTTTCATTAAAATCCTTTTGAACATAAATAATTAAATAAACTATTATAGAAATTAAACATCCAAATTAATAACGTTTGTGTTTTACTTTGAAAATATACGAAATAAGTCCCTATTGTCTAGAACCTCAACGTTTTGATACGAATGAAGTCTACTGTAATGCTTCTTTGCATGGTTCTGAAAATCTTCAGGTACAGTATAAATCCCAATATCCATGTGTAAATCACCAATCTTAATATACCAAGGGGCATTACAGTAGGTCATAAAAGTCAGCACTTTACTTATTTTAGTTTTGTATCGAAATGATTTCAAAATATTTTGCAGTATTTACTTATGCAATGATTCGTTCTATATACAGAGTGATTGGTAGTCAGTGTGAAAAATTGCAAGGCGTTATTATGCATGAAAATTGCAACAAAACTACGCAATTCGGCAGTTCTATCTCACACCCCATTCCAGAAACAGTCATTTTTCGATTTTTTTCAAATTTCTTGACACTGCCCATGAAAATCTAATTTTTCTCAACTTTTACCAAACATATTGCCACTTTTTAGGACTTTTTTGGAAAGTACACAACATTTTATATCAGAATAAGTAGTGTGTCACAGTCAAACCTTCTTAAAGCATTGTAAAATATACTTGAAAAAAATATTTTGGAAAATTAAGAAAAAGTGCGTTACAGTACTTACTTAAGAAAATTTTCTTATGCGTCACACTACAAACTGTCACATATCACAAAAAAACTTCCCCACATCTTAAGCTTTAAAATGGTATACTAGAAGTGACCTTTCCTATTTGCCTAAAGGGCGGGAATGGGCGTTAAACATAATTATTGACCTGTTTACCAGGGTAGCTGGCCTTCGGAGTCGGACTTTGCAGGTTAGATTCCGGCTGCCGGCACTGATAAGAGCGGTCACCACTGGCCGGCCCATGTTACTAATGCTGAAGGGGTACGTCAGCTGTCTTTAGATCGCTGCATAGGCCTATTGGACCATTGCGACGGGCAACTGGGGTTTAATAAAAATAAAAAAATTACAATAACAAATTAATTTATTTGTAATTCACATTTATTTTATTAAAAGTTTTAAAACGTAGAAAGTATTTGTTTCGACTGAAAACACACAAAAAAGGCACTAGTCATGAAAAATCTGTAAGACCTTTATTAACTTAAAGCCTTGTTCAAACTGCCTGCCTTCACGTCTGATGCATGCTTGTGATCTTTTTCTCATTGCAGCAACTGTAACTTTAAAAGACAATGTTTCTCTCAACTAAGTTACTGTTAGTCGGTTTCTAAGCTCTTCTTCACTGTATAGAGCTGTAGTGTTCGCTTCTCTTTTTAGAAACCCCCAAACAAAGAAGTCCATGGGCGTATAATCAGGAGATCTGGCTGTCCACGCGACGGCTCCGCCTTGTCCAATCCACGTAGGGTAGTTGAGAGTAAGCCAATCTCTTACCTCGCTAGTGAAATGGGAAGGAGCGCCATCTTGTTGAAATATCATATATCTCTTTGATTTTGATCTAATACATTTACGAGGGTAGGTAGGGTGTGCTGCAAGAAGTCTAAGTACATTGGTCAATTTAATGTGTCTTCAAAGATGTGTGGGCCAATTAATTGGTCCCCTATGACTCCAGCAAAGACATTAACTCGGAAACATCTTTGAAATGCCCTTTTCTCTGTATCTCTAGGGGTTTTTTTACCAGTGATGCATGTTGTGACCAAAAAAAACTCACTCTCTAGTAAACAACGATTCATCGGTCCACCAAATCTTTTTAAAGAACCCATACGGCTCCGTGTCACTATTAAATAACCACCGGGAAAAATGAATTCTTGGGCCAAAGTCGGTTTCTTCTAAAGCTTGAACAGGATGCAAATGAAATGAATGGAGTTTTTTTTCCAAGATATCCCAAACTTTCTAATTATAAATGCCAATATATCTAGCAACGTCTCTAGTACTTACTCTTGAATCGTTGTGAAAAGCATTAGTCCATCGCTACCCCATATGCAGCACCTATTTCCTGATGCTGTTTGTGGACGGTGCCAAAGTCCACAAGCCGCTGATTCCCTTCTGGCGACACGAGCATTACCATCACAAAAACCATACACGAAGTGCCTATCAGCATATTCTTGTGATGGGTATTCCATGGTAGCTTTCACTTAACTGAGGTATGCTTTCAGGAGCAATCCAATGAAACTAATTTGTTTGTACAAATGGGTATGGTTGTTATTTGATTAGGAATATGAAAAATTTAGATAACTGAAATAAGATAAAGGACTGAAATAGTTTCATCGGAGATCAAATGCTAAAACGAAGATAAGGTATTTATTATAATTATTTCATCAAAAGCAGGTCAACAATTATGTTTAACGCCCATTGCCACCCCTTCGATGAATAGGAAAAGTCACTTCTAGTATACCATTTTAAAGCTTAAGATGTGGGGAAGTGTTTTGTGATATGTGACAGATTGTAGTATGACGCATAAGAAAAATTTCTTAAGTAAGTTGTAGCGCACTTTTTCTTAATTTTCCATAATATTTTTTTCAAGTAGATTTTACAAGGCTTTAAGAGGGCTTGCATGTGGAAAATTATATTTATTCTGATAGAAAATTTCATGTACTTTTCAAAAAAGGCATAAAAAGTGGCAATAAGTTTAGTAAAAGTTGAGAAAATGAGATTTTCATTGGAAATTTAAAAATCTAAAAATGACTGTTTCTGGAAGGTGGAGTGAGATAAAACTGTTCGAATTGCGTATTTTTGTTGCAATTTGCATGCATAATAACTCCTTGAAATTTTTCACACTACCTACCAATCACTCTGTATATTGGGAATTTATGAGTCTGGCCTTAATTCGTTAAGCGTAATGCAATTCTTAGTAGTTATTTATTTTGTTCATATCGCCTTAGAGCTGAGCTGAGAGCTAGACTAATGAACATGTGAAATAATTCATGGAAATATCCACGCTAATGCCAAAACTCGAACTGTTGAACCCTAGCTAACCTTGACAACTGAACTTTCGCATCTTGCCTTAGACTCTTAAATTAATAGAAAAAATTAGCGTTAATGTTACAAAAGCGAGACGTATAATTTTAAAATCAATTTGACTTTCGTAAAATAATTGTTAATTTCCAAATGACAGTGTACCAACTTCCTGAAAATTTTATTATTAATTATTAAAATAAATCTGGTTTTGTTGCATCAAACTGTTTCAGTACAAACATATAAGAAACAAAAGTATATTCAAATAATTAGCTTAATAGTTGGATTAACTTGCAATACAGTGGTATGGGTATCCAAACAAAACAAGAACAAACTAAAATGCAACTGACAGGAGAATATAGGGGTGTCGGTGAAGTTGCAGCCCACTAAGCAGATAGGATAACAGCGTGGGGCTAGAATTGTAATTTGCTGTACTATCAGACGTGTTGCACAACATCTAATTACCTTGTAAACTAAACCACAGTGTTACTACTATTACAGCTAGGCTATAATACTGTGTTCCATCTTTAGAATAGATATTACTTTTATAATTCAGTTCCATATGTTTTCCATTTGGCAAACAAAATGGAACCACAAGTCAGTGTAAAAACAAGTATCCAATTGTGTTTAAACGCTTTAAGAATACCAATTAATACGTCTGCAATCATACTTCTTGACTTCGCCCAAGATACGGTTACACTGTAGCAGTTTTCTCGTCATTTAGTCCATGTTCAAATACTGAAATATAAGTAATTTATTAAAAAAAGAAGAATAAATAAAAATCACTTATGTTATGTTCTCATTATGATAGATATAGTTCGTATTAAGTTAAAAAATGTGCATAGTTTCAAAAATATTTGACGGTAAGATTATATTCTTTATGAGAAAATAGATAATTTAAATTTGACTTATGCAATAACAGATTTTCAGTCTGAAGTGATTTAATTTATTAAATCGGGTTCAAAAATTTTTTTATCGATTTTCTGATAATAAAATCTGAATTTAACTATTTAATTTGATTGATTTGTTATATTTTATTTCTCTAGTTATGAAGAACAGTAGTCAGTCATGTAATTTACTGCATTCGTTTATTTAATATTCCACTAAAATAATAATGATAATATTAGATAATCTTCCAATATTAGATATTTAAACAAAAGATTAGTCGCTTCAAAAAAGAGTTTCTAACTACAGTAATAGTATTTATTTAGAACTCGACAGGTTTTCATTAAAACGCTATTTTAATTAAACATGATATATAGCGGATGCATTAATGTAACCTAAATATGAAACTCATTATTCCTATTTTATAGACTTCATACCTTTGATTACATTTAACTTGTATTTAATGTATAGTTATAAATTAGCTGTACGTGAAACAAATTTCAATGTATACATTATATTATATGGATATTAATCATTGTTTACTTTATGTGTTTGAGTTTTGTTAATGTGTTGACAGTTATTAAATTTTGTTTACGCTGTAAATTTGTCATATATAATCATATGTGTATGCTAGTATAATTTATTTCTGTACAATTATGTTTCCTGGATTGTTTGCATTAATTCTAAAATAAAAAATTTAGTCACATTTTTGACAATATTTTGCATATGGTAATCGCTTATACGTCGCAAATCTAGCAAGGGCAAAGCTATTTGGGCTCAGATTAGATTTATTATGTGGTAATAAAGAATCGCAGTTTTCAAACTACAAATTAAATATTTATAGATGAAATAAACTTTACTCGGCCTTATTCTAAGTATCGATTTATTGTTTAAGGTAATAATTTTTCCATCACCTTTCAACTTAATTTGCAGACACTCTTTAGTCTACCTCTAAACATATCTTAAAAATTCTACAAATTCTTTATTTTTATCAAACTATTTTGAAGGAATTGTAACGCACCTGTTTATTTATTATTTATTTTAATCTAAGAATAATTATATTTTTTATTGTATTTTCCACATGAATTTTACAAAAATTAGCTTTACAATACGTACAAGATACAAACGTGTATTTTACAATGCACTTGAATAACACGGATCACTTTAAACAAGCATATTCTCCAATACGCATGAGCTTGTATTGTTAATTAATTAACAAAGTGCCATTCTATAGATGAGGGCTAGGTTGTGTTATCATGTCGTATCCAACTGCATACCAGCTTTCAGTACGTTGTCGTTTTGTTGACCAAAGCAATTCGGCCTTCAGTGCAGTTTGTATCCTATTTAAATAGAGACACATTGGTTGAAACACTATATTAGGTATCAATTAAATTGTTTGAAAGTGACGATTTAAATTTGTAAGATACTTAAAAAAGTACAAAGGTTTTTTACGAGTTTGTCTTAATCAATTTAAATATGCGTTTACTAAATATAAAATAGGCATATCATATTGTAGGATCGTTTTTTTGTAAATACGCAAGTGTTCTATCATCATAATGTATTTAATAGTTTTCTATGTATTTTTCAAATATATATATTTAAATCAGTAAGACTGACTTCAAGTTGACATTGTTACTAAAACAATTCAGAAAAGGAGATAATACTTTCCTGTGATTTCACATTGATGCTTGTTTGTTCTCTATTGTTGTGACTTTTCCTATTCTTTCATAATCAATTCCTAAGTATCGAAATAATTCTTATAAACTTTTTAAATGCTTTTATTGTAATAAGAATTTAATGGTTATCTATTTGTATACCAAACCGTTTATTTATTTGTAATGTACAAATATTCTTGTAGAATATCTGTGTTGGTAATTTTGATATCGCAAATAAACTGTTTCTTGCTTTATTTTTGTTTTTTATTACAAACCAATTACCTAAAACTGGTTGCGGTAATTGGTGTAATTTCCAAGAATGTAAGGAGAATTTTAACGCAAGATCTGGAAATAAAATTACTATTATTATTATTATTTGAACCAGTTTTAATAGCTTTTGTCTACGATTGTTCAGTTTCGTCTACCCACTTTACATTTATGACCACCGATTAGTCTAATTATAGCCAGCTAAGTTAGGAGGCTGGTTTTCAATACATTGCTTTTCAGAATGTCGTATGATCAAATTAAACTATTAAATGACGGCAGATTATTTCCATTTTTCTTTTCAAATTTCTATGAGCACAGCGGAAAAACGTAAAGCAGCAACGTTAATATACTGCTACTCTGACGATCCTGTGCCACTGTTCTAGAAATTCACAACAGGTGTGACACCCAAATGTAGTAGATTATGATTACATTTATGTGGCGGAAGTAGAGGGAAGAATTTAAAAATTGGGAAAATCACAAATTGAAGTGAATTTCTTTGTAAGGTAAGACTTATATTTTAATTTAATGTAATTTTAAATTCCCAAGTAAATTTTACAGCAAACCCAATATATGAAGAAATAATCAAGTCGGCTGTATGGAATTAGTTGTTGTAGGGATAACCTGTTCTTCGCAGTTGGCAACCCTGATTATCAGCTGTCCAACATTTTAAATAATTAATTGTAATGTATTCTGTTGGCCAACAAGTTTTAAACATGTCGGACGTTTTGTGTATTTTTGTGTGCTATTTTATTTTTGACGACGTTCCAATGGGCGTAGAATTATCGTGTGTGAACTGTGTGTGTTTTATATTTTAATGTGTTTCGTGTACAGTGTTTGAAAATGCGATAAATCGCGAAACAGCTGTAGCACGTTTCTTAAAGAAAGAATTGGATAACGATGACGGTAAGAAACACAAATTTATTAATTTAATGTAATAAGGATTTTGGCAGAATCTTACTAGTAAGTTTTGAATGAAATTAAATTATAATACATATTCTACACTAAAAAGGATACTACACTAATATATACATCTCAACCCAAAAAATAAATCTCAGGATTCCATTTGGCATTGTAATTACCGCCCATAAATAGCTTTTGCAAAATAACTAGGTAGAATGTAAACTGATTATTGTGTTAATAAAATGCAACCAACAAACCATATTCTTGAAATATTTCAACTGTTTTTAACCTTTATTTAAAAAATATTAATATTTGCATTTCTTGGGTGGCCTTTAGGATGTATTTTGGTTTAGACTTTTTTAATAATAAATAGCTAGTTAGTTCTTGTAATTATTAGGGGATAGTTGCCTATATCGTACCAGCGCCTAAATCGTACCACTTCAATATTTCGTAACATATTATAATCAACTGCAATCTACCGGTTAAAACTAGAACTAAACATTATGTCCGCCATCTTGGTGAAATATAATCGCTCTGACGCTTTCCGTTTCTTTGTAGTGTCGTTTTGTGTAAAATTCAGCGATTTCTTGTATATTTTTGCATTGTGCTCTAAGGTCATACTGAATAGTAAGGTAAGAAATTACATAAGCCACTATGAATATAGTAATCTACTATTCTTAAGCTATATTTTTATGAGAGTAAACTTACCCTGTAACAGTTTGTAGTTGTGTTTGGTAGCTTCATTTCAATCGAAACACGGTTCCCTTTATCGTACCACCGCGTAGTTGCTGAAATCGTAACGGTACAACTTAGGAAACTTATTTTTGTTGTTTTGTGTTCTTGGATAAAATCCTTACAATTTGACATTTTGGTCATATGATTGAAGCCTTTGCTCTATTCTTTTAGAGAATGAGCACCAAAAGGCAGTATGGAAAGTGGTCAGTAGGAGAAATGTCGTTGGCTATAGCTGCTTATAGAAACGGCGACCTTTTAACGAGTGCTGCAGACAGTATAACATACCTAAACCTACTTTGAAAAGACATTTAGAATCTCGTAATGTTCTTGCTAATGAAGAAATAAAATCAGTAGGAAGAACCACTATATTATCACATGACATTGAATCTGCATTAGTAAAACATATCCTATTACTAGAAGAATGGATGTTTGGTTTAACAATAAGTGATGTTCGCCGTCTTGCCTTCGAAATAGCAGAAAAACATAACTTGCATCATAATTTTAACAAGAACGAACGTATGGCAGGTAAAAAGTAGTACTATGCTTTCAAAGCAAGAAATCCCCAAATTTCTCTTAGAGAGCCTGAATCCATTTCCTTAGCAAGAGCTACAAGATTTAATAAAGAAAATGTTTCAGGGTTTTTCGATATTCTTATAAAACTTATAGATAAAAATAAATTTGATGCAACTGCAATTTTTAATGTCGATGAATCCGAGTTCAGCGCTGTTCAAAAAAGATGCCAAAAAAATTTAGCTCAAAAATTTAAAAAACAGGTTGGCGCCATTTCAAGTGGAGAGAGAGGAGTCAATACAACTATGGTCTGCTGTGTAAGTGCTGCTGGTTTATTTGTTCCTCCAATGATAATTTTTAAAAGACTAAGAATGCAACCTGATTTAAAAGTCGGTGCACCACCTGGTAGTATTGTTGAAATATCTGAGTCAGGTTACATTAACACTGATTTGTTTGTAAAGTGGTTGCAACATTTTATTAAGTGGGTGAAACCATCAAAAGAACATAAGTTTTTGCTAGTTTTGGATGGCCATACAACACATTAAAAAAATATTGAAGCTTTGGAAGTAGCCAGGGAAAATGGAATCATCCTTTTGCAGTTGCCAGCTCACACTAAGCACCGCCTCCAACCTCTGGATAAGACGTTTTTTGATCCTCTGCAGTCTTTCTACGGCCAAGCAGTTCAAAATTGGCTTAGGTCTAATCCTGGACTAGGAGTAACTCAATTCCAAGTATCGCAGTTGATGGCCGAAGCGTATTGTAAAGCAGCTACAATAGCTAATGCCGTGAATGTATTTAAAACCACCGGGATATGGCCACCAAATAAGGACGTCTACCCTGATTCAGCTTTTACAGCAGCAGATAATCTTCCAGTTTTATCCCCAGAACACACTTCCCCAGAAAACCAAAATATTTGTGAAATTTCATCCGGGACTTCAAATGACAACTCTAAAACTTGTAATTTGACTGTATCTATTTTAGAAATATCTCCGATTCCAAAATATAAAACTACTAAAAAACAACAAAGAGGAGCAACAAAAGCTGTAGTACTTTCAAGCAGTCCTTACAGGACACAGCTGATGGAATGTAAAGAGAAGAAAAGAGTCCAGGAAGGAAAGACTAAACAAAGAAAAGCTAAAAGAGTGTTAGACCTACATGGTAACAGTGCTTTAACACTAAAACCAAAAAGACAAAAAATAACAAAAGAAGCCGATGATTGGTACTGTAATTTGTGCGAAGAAAAATCTGAGGAAAACATGATTCAATGTTTAAAGTGTAGGGACTGGGTCCATGAGTTTTGTGCTGGAGTTAAACCAGGTAAAAAACAATATTTTTGTTCTGATTGCAAGTAGGATAATGTCTACAATCACAATTTATATAAATTCTAACACACATCTGTAACTCTATGTTCAAACCTGTTTTATTATTAACTTAATCTGTATTATTACATTTTTCATAATAATCGTAGGCAATTTAAAAAATGTTCACACATTAGTAAACTGCCTATAATTATTTATAATATTTAAATTTACTATAAATAAAATGTTGTTCCTTTCATACAACTTATTTTTGAATGTTTTCCCTTATTTCGTATCTGGTACGATTTTGGAAACCACCGGTACGATTTAGGAAACCGGTTTCCTAATTCGTACCGTTTGCAGAGTTCTATTAAAACTTATATGTATTTATTTATAAATTATGTATTTAAAAAACTGAAAAATTCAGGTAACGTTTATAACTAATCTCTTGATATTTTGACAAAATATGATCAAATTACCGTGAATACTTTTTTGTAGAAAAAATAAAATATTAAAAGTGGTACGATATAGGCAACTCTCCCCTATACTCATGAGTGTAACTCGGCGAAAAATCCATATTTAAACATATTATACAATTGCGGTTAATACAACGTTTGTCATTAAACCACGGGTGCCGGAGACATCCGTCATCAGTGTGTTTAGTTAAAAAAGTTTTTTTGTTTTTCACATGATTATTTTTACACTTCAGTTTGTTTTACTAGTACTTAAATAAATTCCAATAATCTTAACTATGAACTACTTAAACAGGCGTTTATTTCATTATTAATGCTTGAAACAGGTGATTAAAGCCGGTGTATGTGTCATAGTTTGCTTAATGAACGAAGTGATTCGTTGACTCTTGAAATGACGGCCTTTTGACTCTGCAGTACCGTATCATTAGTGGTTGATTAATACATCGCTTAGTTTGCTAAACTCAGGCAATAACAAACCGTAATTATGCAAGCTTTGTGTGTATTGTCATCACTGTCTGTTCATATCGATATATAATCCTTCAGTGGCATTAATCAAATTATATCTTGTCTTATATGCAGGTGAAGTAGTATAATTAATTATAATATTATATTGTAATTTATACCAACAATCAAAATATTTCATTCATTTTCATTCTTTGAAGTACTTATATTATAAAAACAGAGCAATTTCGGTAAATATTTGTGTTTGTATAAAATGAAAATGGAACAGATAGGCAATGAACACGTTTATAATTTTAATTTTTTTTAGTTTATTGTAACGACATAAATAATTGAATTTAAAAGGGCATTGCAGGCTGAGATACAAACAAGTGAAGGAGAAAGATACTATAACGAAATGTCAGTGTGTAATTTAGTCTATATTTGTATTCTTATTTGTCTACATTATGCCAAAAATATATTGCTAAATTATAAATAAAGGAAATTTAAATAACTTTTTAGTTTTGATGTAACGTATTCACGAGCGGGCGTCTGAAGATGGAACATATGTTCTGAAACGCATAACATACAAGCGTACAAGTAAGTCACAAGACGGAGTAAGTACTCAAGGACTTTAGCTATTAATTCTGTCAATTCAATAGGGTTCTAACAGACCCATATATTTCTAAATTTATAACGATTTATAGAAAATATAATACGAGTAAAATATTGGTAATATCATTGAATAATTAAAATTATAAAATTTAATACAGAGATAATAATTCAAATATAAAATACATAAATGAAAATCAATGTTCACCTTTAGTGAAATTCAATCAATAAATCATCTTTTCGAAATTAACATACCAGTACCGAAATCTTTGTTTAATTCACAAGTACCTAATCAGTAGTATAAAATTATATATCACACTGTTATTTTTGTAAACAAACAAAACTGTCCAACTTTAACTGTAATACTGTCTTTTCATCTAGAACTTAAAATTTAAATGATTGAAAATACTACTTTTAATAACCTTAAACTACTTCTGAGTACATAACTCTTTATAAGTCAACTAGCGACTGCCATCAGGTTGCTACTAAAGTCAATAAAATTGCTATATATATATTTTTTAAATCATTATTTAAAAAATCTTTGATGGAAATAACATTAAATTTCAATTAATTACAATCAAACGAAATTTGTTAACTAAACTAGTAGCATTTCTTTTTACAAAATTACTTCACTAAAAATTAACCCTGGATTAAATTAATTATTTTTAAATGTTTTAATAAAAATTGCCGAGGAACATCTGTTTGCCATTTCTTTACTACCTTATGCATACAGAAAATATACAGTCATGTACACAATATATAAATATGCAAACTACATATTATCTCTAGACTTTAAAAAAGTCAACATTTAATTTACTAAAATGTGTTTCTATTCAAACTATTAATCGATTTAATAATCCGTGAGTTGTAAAGTAATACTTACATAAAACAAACGAAAATAAACTTAACTTATATAAATCAACAATCAACATAAACATAAGAATTGTTGTTTTAAAATTATTATTATTTATTATAAACCACTACTACTACTACCACTACTACTACGCCCTACTTTAAAAATTAAATTGTGTGCATCTACATCCTCAATACGCGCAAATAATTAATTCCATGACAGAATAATTATTGACAACCGCATTTTAGACAAGATATTTGATAATTTTTGATCTATGTATTTTGATCTTAGATCTTAAAATACTTAGATATATTTGAAAACTATATTTGATGCCGAATAAATTTTGGTTGGCGGCTGTGGCCAGTAACTAAAAACTTTGTCCCGGAGTATTAGATAAATGGCATACTATGTACATTAAAAAGCTAATGATATCTTAGCTGAAAAAATCTTAATATTTGTTCCACTTGGGCAGCAAAATTTATTAATTATAACTTCAGTGTTACATTTTAACGAATCTATTTCCTTTTTTGTGGGTTCTACTTCAAAGCCAAACGTTGAATAGAATTGTTTATATCGCTCTATAAAATACACAGCAGCATTTATTCTATGATATTTACAAGGTTCAAAATTTATATTTAGAAACAAAATATCTTGATCGTTACATTTCCAATCCGTAATGCAAATGTTGGTTTGACGCTATTTGCTTAAGTTCGATTTTTATTCAATACGACTTTATTAGTTTAACTGGTATTAGGTAAAGACAACAAATCAAATACTTGGTTAGAAACAGATTCACGGAATTCATCAGCACGTTAAATTCTTGATTTTAATTTTTTGTAAGACCTTGAAGCTTGCGCCACAAAAGAATGGGAGAAATAAATGATTAACAGTTTGAGGACATTATTACTTTGAAATAGATATTTTTCCAGTCGCGTTTTGACGAAGACTTTATGTTAAAAAAAGCCGTAAAAGCATCAATACAAATACAATTCTATATCAAACCAACACTATTTAAGTAAGTTGTCAGAATAAACCTGTTCGGTAGAGTAGAGCCGGTTCGGGTTATTCTTATATATTTTGAATTTTCCGTTCTCAGTATAACGCTATTAATATAATCTCGTTATATCATACGTCGGCAACATTCCTTTGAGCATCCTTTGATTAAAGTTGCGCCGTGGAAACATATCTCGTACAGAAAGCACGCTTCTCTTTTTAAACTTAATCTCTGTATCCATATCTCAAAGATTTCTCTGAAATGTCATTTGTATTTTTACATTTTATTAAGTAGACAAAAATTGCTGTAGTATATACTCCTTGTTAAAGGTGTATTTTATAGCCAAACAGTTAACTAGGAATTAAATAAAATTGCAAAAATTATTAAATTATTTAATAAAAATTTCTAGTTATAATAGTAGGAGCAATTTTTCATTACTAAAGGTCTTTTTCAAATAGTATACACTACTTTATTTAATATTGTACACTAGAACAACATTTTTTCACACATTCAGTACCAATACTTACATATTTATAACTGAATTAGTCATTCATTTTAATTACAATAAAAAAAAAAGGACAATTATCTATTTTTCAGTTTAGATAAAAATACCAACAAACACTTATTAAATACATTTTATTAATTTTGGAAAGTGGCAACGTAATTTGTATCTGGCATAATAATTTGTAAAACAATAATAATTTTAAAATCACAAACAAATCCCTATAAATATAAAACAATAAATTCTCATTATTGTTTCAAATGTTTGCAAACTTACGCTAAGGTACATTTAACAGAATCAATGCAATGACCTTTTATATTCCAAAGTAAAGTATCAATAGAAGTCAGAACCAATGTTAGGATAAGAGACTCTTGAACGCAATAAGCTTTCTCCTCAAGAGGTTTTCGACGCAGTGGATTGTTGAAGTTAGAACTTTCTAGCACATGGAACGTAAACTATATCATAAAGAAAAGTTGTTCGTTTTCCATAGAAGGAATTGAGTAAAATAATCACTATGTTGTAATGCTTAGTTAGAGCGCTCACCAGAATGACACGAGAAGTGATCTGACAACAACATGATCGCATAATAACAGTGATGTAACATTCTTATTACTTAAAACCTATCGAACTAATTCTATTGTAACTTATGTCTGCGAACAAGTTGGCTTCGTCATCTTCATCTTCTTCATCTGGCGATAAAGATACTTTAGCACTATTAAACCTTATAAATAATATTAACAATAGTTGTCGGCGAAAGAAGCTTTTATGGGTGCAGTTGTTATGGAGAAGAAATATTAATAAAGATGTGTGTTTAGAGTTTTTAAAGAACTGAAAATGTTTGCTGAAGATTTCAGTCGTTTTACCAAATGCGCAGAGAAACATTTAATTTATTGGTTGAAAAAATAATCATACGATTTAAAAAAAAAAGATTAGGGCTTGTGAACATCTGAAGAACGTATTTTAATAACGGTAAAAGATTTCTATTGTACCCTACGGTGCAAATCAGGAAAAATAAACAGTACCAGGAACTGGCACATACTTTCTCACAAACATATTTCAATAAAATTATTAAACAGATCCACAGTGACTTCATAATTGTAGGAGGGGTAGGATAGGTGATTTTAAACTAGGACATTAATTAATAAATATTATTATTATTAGCTAGAGATAAAACTATTCCATCGATTTCGAACAAATTTGCACCAAACTCGTCAATTAGGCCTGCATGGATGCAAAAAAAAAGGTTTGGAAATTTTTTGAAAAACAACCCCCTTTATGGCCAACAACCCCCCAGAAATTAGTTATTATTATTATTATTATTAGCTAAACAAGAATTTTTATAAAAATGCGGTTTTTTGCATATGATAAGGTACATTAAGGGCTACAAATATGCAAATTTTTATCAAAATCGTTAGAGCCGTTTTTTTTATAAAAAAATAATAACTGATTTTTAGGGTTTTTTTTGCCAAAAAGGGGGTTGTTTTTCAAAAAATTTCAAAACAGTTCTTCGTGCATCATCTATGCAGGCGTACTTGACTTGTCTGGGGCAAATTTGTTTGAAATCGATGGAATAGTTTTCGCTTTAGCTTTGTATACATACAGACATACATACATACATACAGACATAAAGACATACATTTTGTAAAAAACACTTTTTTGGACTCAAGGGGTCCCAAAACGGATATTTCCACAAAAATCTCAACATCGATTTTTTATCGATCACTATACTTTCTCTATACTATATTAAGTGAGAAAGTAAAAATTTTTCAAACCCATTTTTCGTGCATCTATGCAGGCCTACTTGACATGTCTGGTGCAAATTTGATTGAAATCGATCGAATGGTTTTCGCTCTAGCTTTGTATACATACAGACATACATACATACAGACAGACATTTTGTAAAAACCACGTTTTTGGACTCAGGGGGTTCCAAAACGGATATTTCCACAAAAATCTCAACATCGTTTTTTTTTGCGATCACTATACTTTTTCTATACTATAGTACAGGTATAGTGAGAAAGTAAAATGGAAACGCGATAACACCAAAATGGGAGTCCAAATGCATTATAAAATTACTTTATAAAATTACTAAAATTAAAACAACAGATATACAAAATTAACTTAATTAGAACTATGATTTTCCGTATATACCAAGAAACAGAAAACGCAAACAAAAATACTATAAATAAAATACTAAAGAAATCACGGAACACAGAAGAAAAAAGAATGCATTCCAGTTGAGTGATATTTATAGATAACGCCTTAACTGTTCCTCCATAATGATTAGTAATATTGTTGTAACCTTGACCAGCTTTCTATTCGATTGTTTAGTTTGTATGTTAAAGCCCAAAAGAATTATGTTTTATAAATTAAATTTTCCAGCGACATAAACTAAAATTTTCAAATATATCTATTCACTCACTATAAATTGTACTAGTAAAGGTACAGTGTAAAAAAGGTGTAGTTAGATAAAGGTGGTATTCAAAAATGTATAGTTTAAAGTAATTAAAATTAATTTTAAAACTTTAAATTCCTCAAAACTATTGTTAGTATTAATGATAAGTAAATACCAATACTTGAAACAACAACACCCAAATGACTTAAAATTTCAACAATAACAAAATAAATAATAATAATTAATAATATAAAGTGAAAATAAATAAAAGTCAACGAGTGGATTGTAAAATAAAAGTACAAAATATATGAGAGTGGCAGAGAACCAAAAAAGATGAAAGTAGATTTAATATTTAATTTAATTATAAGACAGATCTCAAGGTTAGAAAGAAAGCAAATGAAATCATATCCAGAGCATTATGTCATAAGTAACATTAAAATAAAATATTATCAATACATAGATAATTGTGTTGGTACTGGTTTATTAGGATTAACTGCAACAGGGTTCCATAACACCTCATAAATAATTGGAATCAGTCACCGATCCAACTTAATAACTTTCAAATAAATCAATAAATAATATAATAGCTTTTGTAATATTAAGTTAGTATGATAGTGATTAATTCAAATAATAATTAATTCAAATAAGAGGTATCAGGGTTTAAATTAATTATTACTTATATATTATGCCCTAGTAATTAGTATAAATCTAGATTCAATAATTAAAATAAAATCACTAGGTTAAATGTCAGAAGAGCTAGAGATTAAATAACTAGCACAAGTCCTTCTTAGACGGAAGTAAATTTTCATTGTAAAGATTTTATGATATTTTGAAACTATAAATTAAGTAAAAATTAAATGTACCAAATTTAGATTTTTTTTTAAATATAATTAATAAATTGTAGGAACTGTTTTCAAAATATATATAACCATTTTTTAAGACGTCTCTTATTTCTACCTAGTTATTTGGAGTAAATCACATGCCAAGCTAAAGTTTGATCCGAAAATCGGATCGGGTCGATCCCCCAAAACTTGGAAATATTACAATTCAAAATTACCATAATAAAGGTGAGTAATCTTACATGGTGAAATAAGCCTTACTCTATTTTTTTATTTCCGCCGATTTCAAAACGGTTTTGGGATGCAAATATCTTTTAAACAACAATATGTAGTGAAATAAAAGTATTTTGAGGAAGTAAAACACATGTATATTATTGCACACAAACACTGTTACAACTAGAAAATGACTACACCGATTTCAAAAATAACAATTAACTTAGTTGTTGATGAAAAGTAAGCTGTTATTGAACATTTTAAGGATTTCGTAAAGTATATAAAATGATGTATGTTAACCGTTATCATTTGTTGTGTCGTCCCCTTTACTTTTTTATTGGGGGGCAGTTTTAACATCATTATTATTAACAGTTGGAATTTAGTAATATTGGTAGCGAAAATAAAGCCAATTTTTTTTAATGAACCGGTTAGAATTCAACAAATTTAAAAATGTAATTCCGTTTTAAGATTAAATTTTTATTTTATTTTTTTGCCAATAAAACAGTATAATTTTTGTGGTAACTTTTGGCAAATTTAAGTATTTCGAGAAACATAACCCAGTTGGTTATTCATAAATGATGATGTCTTGCGGTGTTTTTACTTGAAGGATCTTCCATCGGATATTCACCTTACGTGACTGTGAAAACAACTTACAAGTAAAAATAACGTTGAATCGCATAACAATTTCTATAATTTGTCCAAGTTTGTTTTTGTAAAGTAGTAACTGATAGGTCAGTGCAATTTATTTAAACTTTAGTCAAACGTTTTCAACATTTAATCCAAATCTATTATTTAATTTAAGTAACATTACAATTTTGTATAAATTAACTGTGTAAAATTTTGTTACTAGAACAAAATATTTAACCAAATTCAACATTTGAATTCATTTACTGTGTATATTATTTATCAAGGCGTAATTTATTTAACATGGAATTAGTATTTATTCTCAATCCATGTTTAATAAAGTTTCCTTTCGTCACATACATTCAAAACAGATATAGAATATAAATACTTTATGTAAAATACAATGTTATTTATGAATATTTATAATTCCTTCAAATTGTACGATACTTTTAAAATTTAAGCTTTAAATGCTGGTGCATTTGTATTACATCCAGATAATGAAGATATAAACGAGTTACAACTATCTTACTGTTATTAAAAAATAAAAATAATTATGTATCAATACGAACACACTATGGGATTTGGATTTTTTTATGTTTTAACATTGTATTTTGTTGAATTGCGATACACAAAAGCTATATAGCCGTAGGTAGATAAATTTCAAGTAATCTTGCTTCACACATATTAATTTTAAACTAAATACTGAACTTCTGTTATTAAAATTATTTTTTTAAATTGTATTTAGTTTTTTAAAGTGTTAAATACGAACATGTAATGTGAACATTTTCTCTTTATAAAATAAAATATATATTAAAACGTAAAATATGTATATTTACTAACTTAGTTTCCAAATAAATTGAGTTGCTATTATTTGCCTACCGTATACATTTATGTACACAAAATATACTTCATCCTATTCTATCCATCAGCTAGTAAGCAAATTGCTCTATAAGTAGAATGATTCCATTTGAAATTCTATTGTTGATTGTTGAATCTACGCAAGACAAACAATAGTTCAACTGAGAAGAACAATTCCCTGGAGTGTGGTTGTTTGCAGAGAGGTTAGGAATGCGTTTGTTAGGAAACGTGAACCACAAGATTCCTGTTTAAGCAAACAAACGTTTCACCTTTTAAAATACCAAATATCTTAAAAATGTTAATACATAAAGTATAATTAGTTGTTTACGTATTTTGAAACTGTTTTAATAAAATTACTATATTCACCATACACCTAGACGCTCATCGCTTGGAGTAGATAAATAAATAGTGTAAACTTTATTGTTCAATAGTTTGATATTGGAAAATCTACTACTTGTGATAAATTGATTCTCTGAAGAACGAAATATTGTTCACGACCATAAATAAAAACCATAAAAATAATCATAAAAGTACCAAAAATAATTAAAATAGTTTGATAATAAATTTGTGGAAGTACAATTTATTATCCTATGACACTGAATATTTATCGTATTCAAATGCTTACAAATCGAATATCTGTAAGGGAGGTTGTATAACTGCAGATAAAGTTGCTTCTCGAAATTCTTAATTAAAAACAACATTTCACCAATTAATACACAGAATACTCAATTAATACTAGATTAAATTACTTCAATTAATTTGAAATAATTCTACATCAACCTGATTGACTTTAACTGAAGACAATCCATGTTTAAAATGTATGTTTAGACCAAAATGTATACATTTGCAAAATCGTGCAGGCACTCAAATTCAATGTGTTTAATTTTGTATATCATAACATGAAAACGTTTTTAGTTAACATATTCTAAGTTATGTGGTTTTTTTTAATAATGTTTTAAATAAAATATGTTACTATCCCAATGTTTACTGTTTCTAATATTTGTAGATTCTACATGTTTCAAACAGTTTCTGTAAACTATTTATTATTTGGAGTTCAATATTTACTTCTTGCGAAAGTTTGTAGACCATACAAATGTATTGAATTCACAAATTTTCAATTTTCTTTTATTTAGTCATAATAATCGACTGTAGTAAAATTTTGTTTATTTAAATCTGACATATTATAAAAATTCCATATAATCCTAAAAGCTGTAACATCGATGTGCAGAGAAAACAACTAAAACCACTTCCAGCATTAAGAGTAATTCGAAGCACAGTTTCAATCACTGCGAAAGGATTTCTTTTTTAATACTGACAAACGTTTCTAGGTTTGAAAGCAAAACTTTATGTATTCAAGAATGAAAGTAATTTCTCATATTGCAGTGTGGCTGTATTTTAATATTTCCAATGCATTAAGTTAAGTAAAATATTTATTTGTACAGAAAATCATTTAAATTAAAGAGTATAATTTACTGAAAGGTTTTTAAAAAGTCCATGCAGAATATTACTTATTATATAAATCAGACTAAATAAAACATGAAGGAACTTTTATATTAATTTAAAGACGATCTTATGGCTTTAAAATATCCATGTGTTTTGAAAGTTAATTTGTATGTTCCCTTCTATTTTATATTTAAGTTATTGCTACAGTAAAAATGTTAGTTTCTTGAAACGTAAAATAAATTCTTTGTTAAAGTTAGCCACAAGTTTCAGCTAGCTACAACATTCCTATAAATTTTTAGATTTTGTTTTATTAATTAAAAGCATTTCATTAGATGATTTAAAGTAAAATAACTTCCAAGGTTCAAATGGTAATTTATTTTATTTTTGTGATTTTATTTCAATATTTAAAACATACTTAACTAATGCCATAAAGCAATTATAATATAGTTTAATATGTATTCAATTTCATTTGAATAATTAAGATTCTTTTGTGTTTTAGGTGATATTTTTCTTAATTGTGTTACATTCTTGTTTTAAAAGTTAGTTGTCTTATGTAATGGGGGTGATTCAACCAAGAGCTGGAATACTTAGTGCTCTAGATATATTACAAGTGCCACACCTAAACAGTTGTTCAATGAATTGATCAAAACATGTTTGTGAAGAAAACTCTTGAGATTGAAGCATAGATAAATTATTTTTTGTGGGAGTAGCTATATCTGTAGACACAGATGTGTATTGAAGTATATTTGCAGTTATAAGGTGTCGACGATCAAAAGAAGTGAATTTAATTTCTTATTAAAAATACTAAGACAACGTTTTAGGAAGGCTTTATTTATTTTTTGCAAACGTTTATTTCTGTAAACGTTATTGATAAATATATCATATCAGTAACCCTACTATTAACTTATTAAATTATCTAATCCATTTACCATATAGAAAATTAAGTATTATATTGAATCTTGTAATAAAATTGTATGCTGTGAAATTCGTTAAAAAAAATTATATTATGATAAGTAACCTTAAAACTGAAACTAAGACGCCGACTTTCGCCAAGACCAAATGCAACATTTACCACAGCCATGATGATTGCCTGTCAATGGCACTTATAAAACCAATATCGTCTTAAAGTGGGGTTCGGCACTCTGCCCATTGTTTATGCAACGACTTAGGGTCAACTCTACAGTTTGAGTCACTTATTGAGCTAAATTCCAGGCCAGGTTTCTCTCGAGAAAACAATCTCATCGCTTTAAATACAATTTATATATCAATACAAATTTGCCTGGTTTAAGCATTTTATTAACTCCACAATAAATCGTATACTTGTAATTTATAAGGCTATAGTGTTTCGTATGGGACTTGTGGGAGTAATTGTAAACCTTTGTAGTAAAGATTAATTCGGACTTTGGGTGATTCTATAAACAACTTTTCTCTCACGTAGGTCAAATTACTGTAGTAACATTTTATATCCTTGTTTTATTTTGATTTCATGGTGTTTTAAAAGTTTATATTAGATACACAATAAGACTACTTAGAATTTAAAGTAGTACTATTTGTAAACAATATAATGACGGACTAATGTTTGATAACACCTTTCACAAATACAGTTCTACTTTTATTCAAAATAACCATTTTGTTAATTTATTACATTTATTTGTAATTTTAAAAAATCTTTTCAGTTTGTGTATTTGATGCTATCATACCGTACAGTACTAATTTCAGCACAACGCGTTTTTTCGTATTCAGTTTATAAATACTATTTAATAAGTGGGACAAACCGAAGATTATATTACATCATTCGAAAGCTTATTTACCAGAGAAGTTTTTAATGACATTTGACACCTTCTAGACTACACAATAAAACAGATTTAAACCTTTTTGTCTTCTTAAATTATTTGCAATGGTTCCACATTTTAACTTTCAGTAATAAATATTAATATTTATCATTACTATATTCCAAATTACTTTAATTCATTATTGTTAGAAATTGGATGTAGACTTTGAAAATAGCGTTAAACTTAACAAAACAAGATGCGTAGACAAGAAATAGGAGTTGTTCTTGGTCTAGTACCGATTTTTTAAACAAATCTTAAAATATTTATTTATTAATCCCATAACATGATACTAATCATTTTTGAGTTTGCAATATGTTGTCACCAAGTAGTTTACCACCGGCCACTCTGTGTATTGTTTGTTTTGTTTTTGTTCAATTTCTTTATTTTATGACAGTTAATTGCTGAAGAGTAGACAAGGAGTGGAATAAGACACGGGAATAGGTGGATCCAAACAATAAAACCATATCCTTCACTTGTTTCTATCTTCGAATAGTTTAAGGAGTATATTTTAAGTATCCTTTTTAAATCGCTGATTTACATGGTTTAACAACTGGTTGTGCTTTTTGGAAGAAGATTTATTTTTTAAGAAGTAGTAGTGAATTGCTGAGGATAAGTGTTAAAATAGTATATGATTGTATCTACATTGTAATAATATTGTCCTCCCATTATTGTATACCTAACCTAACCAGAGGAAATTTACGATATTAAAAGTATTTTCTTTATTGTGAACGTCAGGTAGGAGAGTTCATCTAATGCAACTTTTTTAACAATATTTTAAATGTGTTAATATATTTTGTAAAACAAGAGAACCTACATCGCTTTAAAATACTGGAATATTGAAATATTAAAATCAACTTCTATAAAAGCGAGTGTACGTCCGTACGTAATATAATATAGCAGCTGATTTTATCCATCATCTGTAATACTTAAACAAAACCTAGCGTATATTATACTTTGGGGTTATGTTTACAACTTCAATCAATACGGCTTGTAAAGTTGATTTTCTTCAAATATAAGTTAAAGAACTAAAGTAGGCTATAATACGTTGTAAAATTTGCTTTGAGATTATAAAATGAATATGAATACAACCTTTTATTATCAATATATTCATTTATACAACTTTAAAGAAGAGATACCCATTCTTTTAACTTCGGAAACATTCGTACTATATAGCATATAAACATATTTGATTATTCATTTCTTCATTGTAGTATTAATTACTTCTAAATCATTTGATCTACCAATATGAAGTTAGAAATCAGTTAAACGTTAATATTTAGATATATAATAATGAATTTAATTACAAAATGTTAACAAATATGCCTACAGTTTTATAATCCTTATAATTGTATATATTTACCGAGTTAAAAAATATAAAGTCCATAGATAGGCAGGCACAAAAATAAAGTCTGTTGTTTTTAAATATTATTTTTTCAAATGATGTATTTCTGATGTGTATCTAACTAATCTGCCTGTGATTTTTCACGTGGGTTTCTGGGATAGTTCTGGATTGATATAATTAACTTGTTTAATGGTTTATAGACAAATGGGACACAATCTGAATCCAAACATTGTTTGTTTTATTATCTATTTAATCTTTTCTGCAATTTCCTAAACAAACGTCATCTATTGGGATTCTCCGTATACTAAACAGATATTGCCGAACGACTTCAAAAGATTGACGAACCTGATGAATATAGATTCGTTTAAAATGTTTATGGATTGAAAAATTCAAAACATTGAATGTAAGCTCAGAAAATATGGAAAGGGAACACTTTTACTAATCACATTTTATTGAAACCAATAGCTTATATATCAAATCATAAATAATATTAAACACTTTAAACGTTTCGATATAAAAATGTTAACATTGAAATCAGTTGAATGGGTTGTTTCATTTACTGATGAACGCTTTACCTAGATCAAAGCAAAACTCTTCTTATTCAAGATAGAAAGCTCGTTTAATATATCTTCTCTGTAAATTCATTTCTAAATTTGATTAAGTTTATTTTACCGATGAATCGTATGAAATCTACGTGTTTAATAACCATAAGCCTAGTAATATTATGTTATTGATTTATTGAAATAATCTATCGGTTGGCAAATTATACAGACTGTTAATATTTTCCTCCCAATAGATCATTTTGTTTTGGTCATTATTAAATCTTGAACTTTCCATAGCTTTTGAAAGTATGTTTAAATTATCATATAATATATTATTTTTATAATATATACACATATTATCTCTAAACTATTATTTTATATCAGGGCTACAGACACAATACACGTTTTCACAGGTCTTCTACTGATATGAGGTGTACCAAGTAACATTTCGTGTTACCAACAAACATTTAAAAACTAAAACGGTTTTTAACTGTGACCCAGATTCACGATGTTAGTTTAAAATTGTGAACTCGCTTGTAGATTTTAAAAGTATTTAATATAAATACAGTATTTCTTATTTTATGTGGAGTTTATTCATTTAAAAATATTAACGTGATATTCGCACATAATTAAATGTTTATTTTCTTAAAATGTAATACTAGTTCTCACGAATAAACTTATTTTTAGTTATGATAGTAATATTTCTTCTCCTAGGTGGACCTCAGTTATAATTATTTCCCCTATCAATTAATATTAAATTATATTTTTAGAATATTTTTTTTATTAACTTGAAGTTTACAAATGGTGTAAATATTACAAAATATGCTACTCATTATAATGTTAATAGTGCTTTTTTTATAGTGAAATAGTCATATTATAGTTAACGTTCAAGTAATGAAACTAAACTTCTTTTGTTATGAATATACCTGCAACCAAAAGAACAAAATACACAAAATATTTCACGAGACAAACTTTATTGGACATTTGTATTTGGGTTTAGCCATCATATTAATTCAAATAACTTTCTTATTTCTTTTAATTCTTTACCTAATTCTAAATATTACATTTTACTATTCTATTATTGGCTCTTATTACATGATAAAATAATGCTAGGAACAGATCACTTGCAATTACAAAACTTCGATCCACTAATTATGGGTTGTATTATTTGAAACTTTAATATTAAAAAACTAGCTAACCATTTGCATTTGTTTCAATTTCCATCTTATTTATTCACTACAAGCTACTTACTTTCTTGGTATAGTTTTAGTAAGATATATAATTTTGTTTTCATAAATATTAGAATGAAAGTAACTTGCAAAAGGAAAAATCTTTAAAAGATACTACTGTGTGATTAATTGTGTTTTGAACATTTATTCAAAGTAGATTCATGATTAATACCATCTGGTAAGTTGCTTAGGTTGAAATATGGTGTAATTGGTCAAACAAATACAAGTTTTATTTTTATTTTTATTTTTACTTACACATTTTAATTATAAGTACAACTGTGTAAAAATACAGGACCTAATAATCCCATGTTTCTGAATATTCTTGAATGTTTTTTTGCAATGAATAATTTTAGTCATACATCAAGTATTACAATGGCAGACAATTACTAAAAGTATTACGATTTTTAAGTTCAAAAACAATTAATTCAAAACTAGTCAAATTACCAACATGAAGTTTTCCACCAAAAGTATAAGTTAAGAATTATACTTATAAGACTTTTAAGACTTTTTATAGTTAAGACTTAAATTGGAACACTAAACGAAACTTGTATTTGGAACACAAACGGATTTAGAATTATGCGAATTTAAATGTAACAACTCATACTAGCGCGTCCGCCATCTAGATTGTGTCGTCACTCACGCTTCCGCCTCTTGAATTTTGCAAGGCTCAATTTTTCAAAAACTTAGTTATACTTAAATGAAAAAATATTCACCAATCTTATGCACTGCTAGGGTAAATACAACTCTCCTGGATCTCGTACTATTGTGTTCCCTCTACAACGCCCCTCTACAAATTGCCTACATCTCAAAATACACAGAAGGGCTTCCGTGCTTTCGCATTAGGTAAAATACTCTTCATGTTCACTTCTTCTAGTACTTCCAAGAAGAAAATTACAAAACGTGTACATAAATATGTATCATTCACTTTCAAGAACAAGGTTAATAATAAAATTTGTAAATGTAAAAATACCTCTGATATTTTAGTCAATTGTAAACTATTCCACAGTAAATAAATATTAAAATAAATATTTTACATTTAATACAAACTCTTGATTAAGGTTTTCCCAAATATCTTGTAATTTTATTACTTAAAAAAATATATAATTGATTTGCGGAAAGGAATGATTTACAATTGATTTATCTAATAAATATATTTAAAAAACATAGTTCTGAAAGACCCATTTTTTAAATAACACGAAGTAAAATATTATTCAAAGTAAAACATCGTATTTTTTCTAAAAATGGTTTATCACCAAGAGATAAATCAGTTACATAGACAAATGGCGGACATAGTGGGGAAGAGGAATTTGATTAAAACGTCATTACTCTGTGTTGTGCTGCAAAAGCGGAACTCTTTGTACAAAATCGAAAACAATCTCGTTCACCGCACAGGTCTGGTTTTATCAATATCACAGCGTCACAAAGAGTTAACCCGAACAGCGTGTGGGCACGTCCATGCATACACAAAATTAATTCGGGCAACCCAAAACACAGCCGCTACATGGTTTTAATTTGACAAAAATCTGTTCTTTATATTATAATACAATTTGCGAGGGAATCAAATAACTCGGTTTTATAGCATAGTGTCACATATACGGCTTTTATACTTTCAAAGACAGGTTTAGTTTTACTTGCTCTGGACATTGTAGCCTTATTGTATCATTCAAACTTACAATTTTAAATGAGGATTTTACTCACTAATATTGTGTTATTAAATTAAATTTTACAAAATATTTTTTGTAAAATAATAAACTTAACTAATCCGTCAGCCACATTTACACTTGAAGGATAAATGTTTTTCATGTTTCACAGAATATTTTGTCCAACATTGTCTGTAAAATACATTGAACAAATTTACTTCACATTGTATACTATTACATCCAAGTCTTTACTAAATATAAATATAACATGTCAAAATCTTTTCATAGTAGTTAATTAATTGTTATTGTATTTATATGACTTTATGACAAATATAACATGTCCAAATGAGATCCAACAATTAATTCTGTTTAAAAGATTTGGATGTTACATTTGTTGTTAGGAGAGAAATATAATAACAATTAATTACCTTAGAAAATATTTGGAATTGATATCCTCTTTGGGTCCTCTTCTTTATTAATTTTATTTGAGGTAGAAATTTACTGAATGAAATTCCCATGTCGGTGCTGACAGTTGAATAACTTTTTGTAATAACATTTTTCTTATGTACCTTGTTCACTTAATGGTTTTAGGGCTATTCAACCTACTTTTTTTGGTAAAGTGGTGTCAATTTCTTATTGTTTTTAAATTTAGTTTATTTTGTGTGATGTTTCAGAGGTTATGTTACCTTTGTTTTCTTTAAATGAATCGCATTTTTACAATACAAGAGGGTTGAGAGTTTTTTCTGATTTTGTCTATCCGTAGTAAACCAGAGTTTTCAAGATTTTATTCTTGTAGTTAGTAAGCTGGTTTGAGCTGATTAATTAAAACTCTTGTTATTTTCCCGGTAACTGGAACTTTAAAGTATTGCTGTCTTTTTCTATCACTAAATGTGGTCAAGATTAGGGCTTTGCAATTATTACCGAATTCTGTCATTTCGTAGGAACACGTGTGTGCATGAAACTTACAAACGATTTCCTTAAAGCACGTCTATCAGCTGACTGTTTATGGGATTCACCTCTGTTTAAATGTACCTTTGGAGTCCTTGGAGAATATGAAGTGCCTAAACATTCGGTCAGAAGCCCTAAAGATGGGATACAGAGCTTCTGCTACGCTATTTCCTTCGTTAATGTGAAATGTGGATCTGATGTTTAATAACAATATGGATAGTATTCTAGTCTACCATTGTATTGGCCTGATGAACTAGACTATTAGTCAACCGAGAAAGTGACGAAGCTCTATAATGACGATCGAGGATATTCAGTTTATTACCTTAACTCGGTCCTATAGTAATAAATCCTATCAGACTGGTGACGGTCCCAGTTTACTCTTACAGAATAAGAGTTAAATCGTATTGTTCAAAGTGTTCCAACACCTGCTGCATATGTAATTCATGATCGGTAGGTCACTCAAATAATATCACCTAAATAAATTAAAGAAACTCATCTTTTGAAATATATTATCCATGAAGCAATGGAATGTCTGATCAGCATTTCGAAATCAAAATGTCATCTAAATAAACTCGAACAATCGAAATGACGTTATAATAGCAATTTTGTGAATTTCCGAAGTGAAACTGAGATGTGATGTTATTTGTTGATATCCAACTAAAGTGGGACAAATTCGGGCACCATACAGTTGACAAGTGAAGCCATTAAGATTAGACTACCCATTTAAATCAGGTAGTGCGAAGCTGTTTAGCGCCCTCTTGTTCCCATATGCATGGAGCAAACTTTCTTGCAGGGCAAGTGTGTGGACTTGTACTAGATGTAGATGGGCGACATATTTTATCTTCCATAATGCGTATGAACTCTTGTTCTGCAGCAAAGTATTTTTCGGCAAATAAATAGGTTTTGCTGCATATCGGTGTTCTATTCATTTTGGTATAGTTTTCTACCATTAATACACGAACGCCTCGTTATTCATACAATTAAATGAATACAACTTAAAGTTTTAAAAATTAGTCAGAAGGTGAAATTGACTTTTTTATAATACATAAAAAATCACTCACTTGTACATACGGGATTATTGCGGTACAACTCAAAACTTAAAATAATAAACTAAATTTTATGCACTTGTGGTTGCAATACTTATTTAAAATATACACAAACAATAATTATGTAGGTTTCAAAAGGCATAAACACTCAATTAGTTCAATAATGATCTTACCTCAATAAGCCATAACCCCAAACTTTTAGTAAAATGTACATTTATTTACTTGATTTAGATCATTTAGTCCAAATGTCATTTACTCGTATAGTTCAAAATATCTCTTGAACGTTTCAATTTTTTTTTTTAAACAGCTATAAAAGTGTTATGTTTGTTGAGTAATGCAAAATGTATGTAGTTTCTTAATAATTAGTTATGATTATTTTATTAACAATAGTGATCTAAAAGCTATAGTCTTAGAAGACTGCTGTTTAAACCTAACCTTATTTTTCCTTTACTATACAAACAACTTTTTCTCAATCCTGGACTAAGTACATCTAACGAAACTAAGATTATAAATTCTAAAAGTTACTGATATTATTTAATCCAGATTTATTACAGCTTTCAAGATTAACAAAGAGTTTATATTCTTGTTCTAGGAAGTTTCGTGGAAACAAAAAGGAATGTTCGATACTAAAGTGACTTACGAGAGAGACAAAGAAACTCAAGATTATGCCTAACCATTCCAAGATGGCGTCCCCGTTTTGGACGTTCCTCGTGACAATACTTAGTCTCAAGTTTGTTGGTAAGTACTTGTGAAACCATTGGCCTGATCATAATCCAATCATCACATCTTGAGGCGGTTCTCAGCGTTAACGGTTGAGATTTAGATTTACATATGCAAACAGTATTAAACATGCTTGTTTCGCGAGTAAAATGTAGATGGTAATGTAGTTGGTTGAGTTAATACATTTGGTTATGCCAATATAATGTAATTAATCATGTAAACATTATTGAAACGAAATATGAGTTCAATGATTTCTAAATATAAAAATGTTCCCGTTACATATATATATATATAAGTCAACCCCCATGTGTTCTTCTATAGAGTATATTATGTAAAATAACTTTTTTTTATTGATACAAGTTATGCATTGGCAAAATTCTATCAAAATTATATTTACTATAACATGATTTGTACCACCTTCAAAGAAATAACGACAACAATTTGGAATGCGTGCTGGGCTAAAACTAAGATGGTACATACAATCCTTATAAGAAATAAAACTTCACCAAGTACAGCAAAGTATCTGTAACCTTACCTTATTTAAAGTTGATATTGAACACCTGAGTTAGCTATTTACAGGAAATACAATAAATACAATTCATATAACAAAGAGTTTGTTTATTTTTTTTTTTTTTATTTAACTGTAAAGTGATATTCAAAAATTCATATGCCCTTGAAGAAAAGATTCAAATTGATATGCCCTTAGTTATAATTAAAAAGAAAATTTAAAAATAGTTTACATTTACAATATTGATTTTGATTATATTTAAAAGATCAATTCCCTGAAGTAAAATTAGAAAAACCCTCCCCATTTATAATAAAAGATTTATTACAATTTATTACTTTTTACAACATTACAAAATTAAATACATAGTACCATGGATTTATTAATAACACTTGTTTTGTTGGCCAACCTTAATACTAAATCAAATAAAATAATAAAATAATTGCGTTTAATAATTTTCAGAGACGTCTCTCTTAAAAAAAAGAGGTTTTTTAAATTTAGAATGAAATCCTTTGAGGGTTGTGGTTCCAAAAATTTGCTAGCGTTCCCATCCAAGTTATTTAATTAAAAGAAATTTACATACAACCTCTATCAGATTATTTTTGTAGTTTTTTGTTATAAAATAGCCTTCATTAATTCTGATTTTAAAACAGGTAATTGCTATTTTGAATTATATATATTTATCCATTAATAGTCACTGATGTTTCACAAATTTGGACTTTTACACTGACAGTTCTTTTGAAGGCAGACATTTTCAAAAGTTAAGCTTATTCAGTTTTTGTAGGTCATTGTCGCACCAGTTGTAAACTATGAAACAAAATACAACAAAATTTTAGTTTCAGAACCAAAAGGTTAAGTGTAAAAATCATGTGCAAAACAGAATTGTAATATTTTGCAAGAAACTGAATGTATGGTAACATATTGTTTTATAAAATTAATGACAGAAAAATTTGAACAGAGGCTATTACTCTACCGATATGTTTCTCCTTTGTATAGCACAAAAGGCTATTATATTTTAAACTGAAATTTGCTGAAGGCTTATTGGCTGTATCATAGGGTTAAAAGAAATGGCTGTATATGTTAAATTTACTTATAGATTAACAAAATTACTCTGTAACTGCAGATATATAATTATAGTTAAAATTTACAACAGTACAAATTAATATAGCAACTCAGATGGAAATATAATTAAGAATTTGTTTAAATCGTTACCTGGTAATTGATGTCAAAGTGTTTGAACGTATTCAAATGTTTTGTGAACTAACGAAACTTGACGTCCGCTTTACGATATGAATGACTTTCGCGACATTACTGTTTTTTTTTTTTATTTATCGCACTTTTTGAAAGACTATTTTTGATTAAAATAACTAGTTCACGTTTCACTTCGCATTTTGCAAACGTTCACGTTGCCATGAGGTTTTCAAGTCTTTTATGTCGGTCGCTGAACGAAGAACTGTACAAGTTCAAGGTTAATTATAAAGAGAATGACTAAAGAACGATTACATAACTTGTCTTTATCTACGCATGCGCTTAGCAATGTTAACAGTCAGCTGATTGGATATACGTCCTCTACCCGCTAGGTGCCGTGGGCGTTCAGTGTATTAAGCAGAGATTTAGTTTAGTTTAACGAGAGTGGATTTTTGATTGAAATAGTGGCTCACTATTTAAATAACGGCACAGATTAAAACGTCCTCGTATAATATATGTAATTCTAAAATGTATAATAATAGTTTCGATAGTTAAATTTTCTTGGGAAAATGTTTTTTACAACAGATAATTTAGTAACTAATTTGATATTTTGTATTTACATTTAATTTAACAATATCGATTTACTTATGTACTAGCAATCGTGATACATTATCCAATTTATCTACCTCATTCCTAATTATTTAAATAGATTAAATATAACCTTCATAAAAAAATGCTGAAAACTTTATTTGATATAATGTAATTAAAATACATCAAATAAACAGTATTTAATCTCTGCTTTATATTTAGGCCTTCTTTGTAAGTAGCTAATTGCAGTCACATAAAACAAGATATAAATATTTTCTGTGGATCAAAGAATAAATGAGTTATAAAAAAAAAAACTGATAACATAATTTCTTGGTAATGTCTTTGTAACTTCCAAAATTATCCTAAAACCAAAATTGTTTAGAGTTTTTATAGTTTTAACAAATAAGATACAATCCATTACTCTAAAATGTTGGTTTTAGGCTAATTTTTAATGTAGACAATTACCGAGAAATTATGTTTTCAGTTGTTTTGCCAATAACCTGTTATCTTTTGACCTACGGGAACGACAAAAAAAAACATTTTATCTGCCGTTAAACAAGGAAAATGTTTTGTCTCTTGTACATTTTTTTCTTACGTAATGGTTTTTAAGATATTCCACTTTTAACAGCAGCCATTTTGAAAATTATAAAAATAAATTCTTCTTGTTTAATTGTAAATCGTAACATAACAAATTTGAATTCAATATATTGTCTATTTCTGGAGTTACAGTGATTTTTTGTAAAAATCAAAATGGCGGATTGGACTAAACTAAGCCGAATTATAAAAATATGTCACTAATATGTTTAAATTTATTTCAATATAAACAATCCGATCCTGTATAGCCCGGTAAGGTTTTTTGTGGCACCCTGTATACATACACACATAAATATAAAGTAACACATACCGTTTAATATGCAAAAAAATCAAAAGCGTAAAAAATATAAAACAGAAGTAGATAAAAGTTAGACTTTGAGTTTGGGTTTGAAACTACGTTACTTCAACAGCTTAGTTCCCGTTGCCAATCAACCATTTACCACCTTTCATTTGAAAACAGTGACACTGTCACCCCAGCCTCTAAAATATGTAAAGGGTATATGATAGCCTAAAGAATATGTGCAAGATAAAAGGAATTTTGTAAAACTGAATTGCGGCTTGATCAATGGTTAAAATATTTTAAGTTTGTTTTATTTCGTGTAGAGTATTATTGTAGTTGGAGATCTGTAAAAAATGTCGTTAATAGATTTGGGATACGTTTAACAATTATTAAGACTGGTTATGCAGATTTAAGTACGTGTACAGGATATCTATTGTTCTTTCTCAGAATAAATCTCTGTGTAACCGTTAATGGCTTTAACACTTACAGTAGGTATATTTTATTGACTGCAAAGGTTTAACTACAGTTTTCAGTGATTTCCTTTTCTTAAGCATATTCACAAAATTCACACATGATGTTCCCATTTCTTGCACAAAGAACAAGTTACCCACCATTCAATTGACTTTGAGTAAAATTACCGCAATATAAACATTCACAATCAGAACAATCCTCAGAATCACTCTCGTTAATTTTTGGTTCTCTCTTCAGATCCTTCTTTTTTCCATTCCTAATTTTATTCTCTTTCTTACATAGCTTTATACTTGCTTTTTCATCTTTGTCAACTTTTGTTCCGTCTATAATAGCTGCTTCTAACTCTATTTTGTATTTTCAATTTATTTTATTTCCTTATAATAATAATACAAAAAATACATATTTTTAAATACAAAGAAATGTGTCCATATAGGCATTAGTATGTGCGTGGGCACGAGTCGCATCTGAAATATGCACAACAAGGAAGACATATTTTAGGCCTAGTTGTTTACATTAGAAATTACAATTTAAATACAATATAGGCCTAGGTTGAGTGGGATGTGCCAAACGGAGGAATTCAAGTCAATATCGGACCAGAACAACCCGGGTCAACAAATTAATACTGTATCAACACACTGAAGAAAGCGGCATTCCTCCTCTTGCTATTTGTCTTTTTCTTAAATTTTTGGAACAGGCATTAGAATTTCAGGTGAAACATGAAATGAAGAAAACCTGCTGTCGGTTTTCATCTCGAACCATCGGAAATAGGAAGACAAAAATTAAGGGCCTACTAAAAACGATATCTCAAGTAAAAACATTGCGGGTCAGAACGGGGTACTTCCCCATTCTGCCCTACCCACTCCGCCCCTGATATACGATTTAGGTTAGGGAGCTAAGACCACTAGAGAAATATATGTAAAACCACATCAAACCAAAGACACTTAAACGTACTTCTAGCACGTACTAACTATAGTTGTAGTGTAAACAGGTATGCATACCTTACCTTGATCACAAAATGATCAGAAGTTTCAATACAGGAACAAAAAATCACACAACGATAACTTGACTCACCAACGTTAAAGAAAACTAGACTAACATAGCTGCCGTAGTTGAGCAGACATAAATGATCCAGTTTTGCTTGTTACCGCTCTTTGGCAGCACCTCCTTGACACAGAAAAGCGTTAAACTTCATTCCGCCCCGGTACCCCGTTGAGCCCCAGGTCCCCCTACCTAATATGAAGCAAACTTATTTTCTTAATTTCCACTAGTTTTATATGTTTTTTAAGTAATTAATTGCCTACCACCCCTTTCTGCCTCAGGCATGGGGCAGAACGGGGCACATGCATAATTTCCTGTTTTTGAAAAACAAATTGTTCTTTGGTTTTCTTGCAATGTTTTATTGTAATTTTGTGATTATTACATTATAATGTGTTAATACACAAATTTGCTGCTTTCTTAATTATTAATCCTTTCGTATTTAAAAAACTATATTTTCAATTTGCTACACCGTTCTGCCCCGGGTTTCAATTTAGATTACAGTGAGTAAACTGTAGGTTTATATTGTTCAGGTTTTATGTCTTTGCGAACCGAATTATTTAATTTTACTTAATGTTATTATCAGAAACATACTTTATATTTAGAAGAAGCTAATATTTCAAGGTAGTTTCTTAAGTTTACTTTAAGACATTCAAACTCTTATATTTTAAAATAATTAGGAATATGGTCTGTTAAATTTCGTTATCAGTTTTAGAGCCATATTTGTATCGATTGGATCTTGTAGAATGTACTGATATCAGTTATATATCAGGCAGCCATTTTGTATGTAACACATTGTATTATGTTTTCATAAACAAAAAGTCAAGATTTAATTATATATTTTAAATGGTCTAACTTTAAGTATGGCCTAACTCTGGAGATTCAAATGTTTAGTTTGACAACCAGGACATTATTTATGTAGCTAGCATAAGATAATTGGTAAGATGGTTTCGTTTATACATGCAGTTTAGTACATGCAATACAAAATAAATGTAGCAGTTCATACAAAGCAGGTACATAGTATATACACATCACACCAAATAGTAACACTGATAAAACAAACTATGGACTATGGCAAATTCCCTTCAGAAGTAATAAAGTGTCAAATTACAACACAACAGAGGTAGAGCTATTCAGTGTTCCCTATGGGGCATGATTGAGATGCTCCCCTGTTTGACCTCGATATCGATATCTTGTTCAATTACATTATATTGATTTTTCATCATCAATACTGATGCTAGTATCACGAAACATTTTCGACAGCATGAAATTGTTTCTTCAGCAGACTGTTGAAGTTTACTGCATTGCATGTCAATATATAAAATATGTTTCAAGCAAAATGTCGATAGTAATAAAAATTGCACGTTATTTTTTGTCAGTCTTGATTTTACGTGAGTCGTATTTCATTGTTTTAAGAAGTCAACGTTTGAATCAATTTATGTCGGAAAATGTTTTTATTACCTATTCGAAAACATGGTTGAATTTATTTTGGACTTTTATTTTGAGTTTTTATCTAACTCATTTTGCACCAAATATTTTCTGTCAATAAATATTTAAACAATCACAAATTCTTAAAAAAAATAAAAAAATCGTTTCAATGACTCAAATCACATCTTAATTTAAACATAAGCAATCATATTCCAGAAACAATATACATCATACCTTGAGTCAGATCCAGTAGTTTTGATTTTTTTTTTTCTGAGTTGTTTATGATGTTGGCCCAATGATGTTTTCGTCCTTGAGCGCCAAATGAATCATAGTAAAAAGTTAAAACACAATGTCCGTCTTTCTTCAATTATTGGCAATTTTAACCATGAAGGACTAGTTTTACGATAGCAAATACTTTAAAAAAAACGTTTTCAAAGTGCACAACACGTTCCACACTTTGAAACCAGAACTGCCTCTGGAAATCAAATAGATTCAAAACTACGAACTCGGATATGTTTAGCAATATTTTGTGGATCTATGGGAATGTCGACACTGTTGTAGGCCTCTTTACTCTGAGAAATAATATTGTTCACCTCTCAATTAATGTAATTTTGTAATGTAATATTGTTTATTTTTATTATTTGGTAATGTAATTAATCTACGATTGGTTACGGACATCCTAGATAGTCCTAATCCCACCTCTTAAAATAAAGGCAAATATCTAGTCTATCTATCTTATCTACTTTATTTGCCATGCATTACATCTTCTAATTCAAATTGTCGAATTTCCACAGAACAACAAAGTATTGATAAAACTGTCCGAGTTAAAACAACGATAAATTTTGAAAAGTTGTAGTTCAAACACTATTTTGTCTACAGAGACGGTTTCAGTATCAAATTGTAGAAAATTTAGTCTACTCTGAAAATGTTTAAAGTAACTATCATTGTAAAGCTAGTCCTTCAGGGTTAAACTCACCAAAACTAAAGAAAGGTCGGGAATTTCTATTTTTTTTTTTTTTTATGTTTTTGACATTGTTACATTTGTTGCTCGAGGTTGAAAACTTGGATCATTCATTATAGGCCGACATAAACAACTCAGAACTACCGGATCTGACCCTAGGTGCCAGCTATTTCAGGTGACAAGTTTACTGGACTATAAAGAATAACATATTTTCTTTAAAACACGTCCGGTCACTATTGAGTTTTGTGAAAATGAATAACTATTTAATTATTTCTAAAAAATATTTTGTCTTTTAGATTATATCCCTTAAAAGGAAAAATAAAACCGTTATAATATCTGTCAAAGTCAATTTTCTTCTGAACGGATGAACACAATGAAATTTGACATTGTTTAGAACAACTAACCTGCGTAATATTCTAATTGTATATGCGATGTTTGTTATACAAAAAATAGATAATATATCATTATGAGTAGTTTTGTGGTGAATCTTTTACAAGGGATTTATTTAGGAAAATTGTATTATTTTTTAAACAATTTTGTGACATAGAGTTACAACATATTTCCGAAAATGCCCTCTGTTTTAAAAATACTGCAGCTACAATTTTGAATAAATGTTAGTACAGTATTTGATTTACTCGATTTATTTACAGAAAACTATGTATAACTGATACAAAAATTTATAAAAATGCGTTTTCCATTCAGGCTGTGTGCGGTGATGCTGTATGTTGAGAGCCGCCACTGGCTTTTACTAGTTCTCATTCACCAATATATAATTTGATCCATCGTGGTTATTGTTGTTGGTTATACAGTTAACTAACTATATATACTGAACCATTGTATTTGGATAACCTAATAGAACTCCGATCCAATGCAATATTTTGTTCCACTGAAAATTCGACGATAGTGGCGTTATCTATTGCGGAAACGACGAAAGCTATATGAAACACCAATGCTACCAATGATTTCTCCCTAGCGCTACCTCGTGGCGCGATCATGTACTATTTTCGCGACAACCTTTTTTTCGGCACACAGCCCCCGTATGCATGCATGATCTATTTTATTATTCATGATCTATGACTGAACTCAGTATGGAGAGTATTTGGCTGCAAAGTGTTGATTGTACAGAAACCTTGGCAAATGAATCAAACTCAAACTTCTCATGTTAACGTCCTCACGTTTTGGCTATAGGACTAATAAAGGGCTTTACAAAACACAAACAACCAACTGCGGTACTAAGGTTTAAGTCTACAACAGTGTACACCGTAGTGTATTGATATACTACCGTGCTAATTCAGCTACCACAGTTTGGAAAAAATGTATACATTCTACCGCGTATCTCTTTTAATGAGTAAAGGTAAACTTAACGCCAGTGTTTAATTTAAATTGTTAAAATTATGAGTACGGACTGTCGTTACCTTAAGAATGCGATGCAAACAAGACAGGATACAAATAAAACCAATCCAGACAGCTAAATAAAATCCAAATTTTAAATTCAAAATTTAAATAGAACTCATTTAATTGCATTCGTTTATTTATATACGGGAACGTAAAATAATTAGAAATTCTTGCACAATATATATTTTGTTAAGTTTAATAAAAAATAAATTTTATTTTACTTTTTAAGTTGGAAACTTTGGTACAATCATTCTCAAAATTTATTTGCATTTGTTTAATATTTTTAGGAATAACAAGTTTTGTTTGTTTATCAACTTTGTCTTTACTAGAACATAATATTTTAATTTAACAATTATATCAGTACGGTATAGTTCATTAAACATTACTTACTGAGGCTACTGGTCAAATTTGTAAATTCTCGTGAATTATCCAGTTATCGTTCTCATAAGTAAGACAGACTAAGAAAATATTCCTTTGTAATCAGACACAAATTATTATATTTATAAATTTGTAATTTACCTAATACATTTTTGTTTATATACAGGGTGTCTTGCAACCACATGAACAAACTTTATCACGTTATTCAGCATGTCAAAAGAAACAAAAAAATGTAATATAACATGTGTCCTATCTCATTCCGTTTTCGGTCTGTCTGTCTGTATGTGTTTTTTACAAAATACTTAATATTTTTAGAAGTAGAAAAGATATTGAGCTCAAACTTTGTACACCTATTCGTTTCTGTGAGTAATCTGAAACACGGGTGAAATCTTTCGCTAGCTGTAACTCTCTAACGAAGCATTCCCAGGCCTATGAATAAATTAACTTTTTCCGTTATTTTTGCTAGTGGAATCAGCTCAGAAAGTGCTCGGAACATTATGCAAATAACTTATTATTTTAGCTCAAAATAACTTCTAGAGTAATTCTGGGTATTGTTGACAACTACCAAGAAATACATTGTTCCTTTTGTTGGTCAATATCTCTTTTGTCTTTTGAGCTACAGACAAAATAAAACAACCGTTGAGTTTGTCATTAAAAAAGTAAACTTTTTTGTCTCTTGTGATTTTTTTGTAAAGTTATCGGTTTTTGAGATATTTGACATTAAACATTATAAACGCCGCCATTTTGAAAATATTTAAAATATTGTTCTAATTTTTCATACAGTGATAAAAGGTTATGCAACAAATAGGTGTACAAAGTTTTAGCCTAATATATTTTCTACTTCTAAAACTATTAAGTATTTTGTAAAAAACACATCCAGACAGAAAGACCGAAAACGGAATGAGATAGGACACATGTTATATTACATTTTTTGTTTCTTTTGACATGCTGAATAACGTGATAAAGTTTGTTCATATGGTTGCAAGGCACCCTGTATAATTTGTATAGCCAATATAAGTATGTACTTTTGTATAATGGCACAGGACTATGTCACAAGATTAAAGTTAAATCAAAAATCACTAAAATTTCATTTTTATAGAACAAATTAATTCCGACCTCGAATAACAAACAGTTAGATAATTTAATCTTGTTGTGTTTCAGACTGCAATGTGTTTTGTAATTGCAAAGGTTGTCGATACACAAGTCAAATGGAACTTCATCCACCCTCGGGAATTCTGAACGATCCTTTCTGGATTGTATTGTATTCCCACACTTCATCTTTGCCGGGAAAGTGGGCTGGGGTGTAGAACTGGTCTCCAGAGAGTATAAAGTCCAAAGCAACACTCTTGTCATTACACTTGGCTCTATGATTTATTTGAGACGGTTTTGTTTTAACATAAATTAGTCAGGCAGAATATGACATAATCACTATACAAAATAAAAGCTACAACGTTGCGCAGCTTATTCTATAGTAGGGGATTTATTAAATTAAAATTAAACATGTTTACTCATTAAAAAGTTAAGTTTATCTTGTAATGGGAAATACGTAGTCCAATTAATAACAATTTTAATAAACATAACCATACAACTATTACTAAAACCACTAAACTACGGCATTTCTATATATTTGCAGATTAACAACATTTATTATACATGTCTTTTTACTGGAAACCATAAACTTGATAATTTGTTTAACATTATAAAATTAATTTATGACTGAATATAATTATGGAGGACTACTGCGTACGATCACTCTCCACGAAATGATTTACCACACGAATGATTATATTAGTAACTAACTACAAATAATATATTTGTCAAAATTAAGTTCCAAATTTTTTTTAAACATGTTTTCAAAATGCACGGCTTTTCTCTAGGCCTAACACTAAATCAATGATTGAGTATTTATTTCATAAAAATACAAACATTATATTTATTTGAAATTTGCTCATAATTAGCTGTTACAAGCTAAGTGATTTATTTTTATTGCAAGTGTGATTACAGGTAAAATATGTTTTATAGTACAGAACTTTAGAGTTATTTATCGAATGGTATGGTTTTCTAACTCATTCTAGAGCTAGTTCTAACAGATTTTAATAAATGTGTTGTCTCTGTATCGCGTTTTTTAAGTACATTACAAATACTAACTATGGACGGTCGGATTTTTAGAAAAAAAAACGTTTTGAAAATACGCAAACATACAATGTGAAAAATGTTCTCATTGCAAAACATAGAAAACATAGAAACATAGAAACTTTATAGGAATATACCCAAGAAGCGCTTTTCAACGAATCAATATTTTTAATATAAGCTCAATAGAACTCTAAAACCACATATCAGTTATCATTAATACTTATAAGACCACCTAAGTTATTAAATTTAAAGAAAATTACGAATAATATATACATTTTACGTTTTAGATGAGCAACATATTTACTATCAAAATATAACATTTAGACTCAAAAATAAAATTAGAGAAAGTTTCCACTAACTCAGCAGTAGTACGATTAGCTATCAATATCACACAAAAAGTTTAACAAATTTAAATTAAAGCTTTTAAGGGCAGTGTTACTTACTTAATCGCCATTTTATAGAAGAACGATAAACTGCCTTTAATTTCTTACAATATTTCCTAAAGTATGGCTCCTTAGGTAACAATATATACTTTAAAACACTTAAAAGAAAGTATTAACCGAGGAATATTTATTAGTCTAAAATACATTGAAATGACTATGCCCAGCAAATATCAAACGTATTTTATAATAGTTTACTGAATAGAATCTTGAATTCCTTTATTTTATAAAATAGTTTCGATTCATTAAATACAATGCTATCATCAGTTTTTCATTTCTAGTTTAAATTAAATTAAATTTAAAAAAAATTGAAAATAAAATAAAACCATAAAATAGCATTGATTGGAACTTGATTGTAACTGCTGAGGATGAAAGCTTCTGAGTATCTTTGATATTGCCAGGACCTATTCTAGCAGCATATGCCATCACATGGGGGATGTAAGACTGCTCGTAGTTTCCAGTCAACAAATGAGAGGAAGGTCCTCTAGCATACACTGCAACATCATCTCCACCGTGAGTTTCCCATTCCATTTTGAATATCGTGGGGTACGTGTAGTCCTTATCCTCTGTAAAATCGAAATACCAATAAATCAATAAAGGACAAGGTAAAATAAATTCAATAGTAAATGTTTAATATTTCTAGGATCCAGGGTGTTGTATTTAACATGGAAGAAAAACGATTAAACGATTGCATACAAATCATAACACAATTGTTTTTGCCTTGCATACAGCATTTATTGTAAAAATATGGGCTAATGAAATACACAGAGAAAATTACATTACTCCATAAGTATAACTTAGCGCAATACAACCTTGAGCATGAAGTTTCAATAATAAAGGGAGAAATAAATTCGACTTTCAGTGCCATATTTGTAGCAATAACCCAATGCCCGAGAAAAAGGTACAGCCATGATTGAGCATTTCTATTAGGTTTTTGTTATGAGATACTGTTTGCCATAACATGTTTTACTCTGAATCTGAATCTGAATGTAGGCCTATGCAGTTTTTTAAAAGGGGGTAGATGAGCGTGTAGTTGGAATTCAAAAGTTTACTGCCCATCGGTTCTTTTTGACTCATAACATCAGAAAAAACATCGTTAGATTATGTAAAACTAACCGAAATTTTCCAAAGGTTAAAATTAGTTTGTAGGATAAAATTATGATTGAAAACAAATGTAATTAATGGTAGTCACAAAAGGATTTGAAAATGTAGAAAATCTATTTTACTAATATTTCACTAGCATAACTGAAACAAACATGATCATTCAATCTTATCAAGAATGTCTCTTACCTTACTTTTATGACTTAAACAGAAATTTTCCTAACATATTTTAACTTTTGTAAAATCTTTTGATATTTATTAATATTTGAGTTAAAAAAATGTTGTTTTTAAATTAAACATCTTTTGAAAAAGTTAAGTGGAAGCTACCTTATTGGATTTGATTTCTTAATTGCAAAGCGTATATTAATCATTCAAATACACAAGTTTGAAAATAATTAACAATCATAAAACAGTATTATTTATATAGTTTAATATCTCATACGGTAAATTAGCGGTTCAAACTATCAAAGGTTCTATTCAGCCCTTTTACTCTTTGCTATCCCATTACCTGTTTTTCATTAATAAGCCTACTATGGATGCAAAGCTAGACGTTAAGCGAACAATACAAAATTGTAAATTTACAATCACTATTAATTTTCATACATGATTTCCAAATCATAGGTTTTAATATAACGTCTTCTACTAAAACCAATGTGATTAATACTAAAAATTAATATTTAAATGTTATGTCAAAGTACCTCTATTAGCGTCCCAAGAAAGATTATGTCTTTGGTTAAACTCATGCGTTCCTTCCACGTGTGGTCCGTTAGAATAGGTTAGTGTGGAGTAAGGAAACCCATCGTCGGCGACCTGCAGTGTGGTTAGTACATTAGTCCCGCGTCTTGCATATCCGTTAATGGTCATCGTATGCGAATGGTCAGCTGTAACAACTATAAGAGTATCTTCTTCACTTGTCAACCGTAGTGCAACCTAGACAAAATAAGGTTCGTTCTTACTTGTATGTATAGTTTAAGCGTTTTAATGGTAATTTTCTTTTACACTAAAAACATGTGTTTTTGGCATAAATAGTACAGTAATAATAACTCAAATTAGCACATTAGATTACTTGTAAAACATTAAAAACCAAATGAAATACAAGTATCTGTAAAAAATGTTCAGTCTAAATAATATTTTCATGCTGTACATTGTTCTATATCTATTAAAACCACAGTTAGCATAAATTACTTTTCTACAAATTTCTCTGTTCAAATTTGTTTAACTAATCCAGAAAAATATTTGCGAATCTTCACTCTATCTAATATGAAGGAAACGTCAATATAAAAGCGATCCTTATTTATCACAAAATAAAGCCTTTTTAGAAACATTTTTTAATATGAAAATATATAAAGACATGAACAATTTTCAGTTTGTTGTCTAATTAATTTAAAACAGGCTGTAAGTTTAACACCTGGTATAAATGATGTTAAATGTTGATCGTATTTTACTGACATGGTGCAACACATATTGAAACTGCAACACAATAATTATACATTTAAAACCAAAAATGTATACAAATTATATATAACCATACCAGAATTAGAAAATAAAAACTATGTAACTTATTACACTAAATTAGTTACAAATAAACTCAGTTTAGTTACAAATAAGAGCAAAAGAGCCAGCACAAGGTTAGATTTGTTCAAGTTCAGTTTTTATTTCGGTTACTAAGGTAACGTTTGTTAATAGTACTTCTGTCCATTTTGCAAATCAGAAAGAGTTACATCTTTCTAAAGTTAAACTCACCGTATTTCTGTGATAAGAAATAGGTTTTATTCCTTCTAAAAAAATTTATCCATGAATTTCCTGCACAAATTGATATTTTGTATTGCCATGTTTTCTGCCATTAAAAAAAATCTGGAAATTGGTTGACCGTGCAGGCCAACCCTAGAACTTCCCGCTTAGTTTGAATTTTAAACGCTTAAGGCTAAACATCCCTGAAAAAGTTGTGTTTTTGGCCCGATAGATGGCAGCACCTCTGCGGCAAATTTGTACTACGAATAATTTCCGTAATTATTAACCGATTTTTGTTTTGTAAGTTATTTTGTAAATGATATGAATAAAACATTCACGCTATTGTGATGTTTTTTTTTTTAAATTTATTTATAAAAATGTTTTATACAGATTTTTTTTTGCTGTAATATTTTGTTTAAATCGCAGGTAGTCATTTTGTAAATACAAATTTTAAAAGGATTTTGCCGTTTTCAGATATTAACTCGGTCAAATGGTCGTATCGGAATCGTTTTTTAAAGATATTATCATTATTTCTCTCACGCTCCGGTCCCTTCCTCCCGCCGCGTATCGCACCATCCCCCCCAGCACAGCCCAGCCAGCCGCTCTGCCCGGCCCTGCAACTGTAGCGTTCGTCAACTCACTCACTACTCGCATTCATACTCTGGCCGGACACACTTACTAGACTACTGATTACGACAGGTGTTTGTTATCTGTTAAAAAGTATTTTCTGTAAGTCGAAAAGAGATATCTAGAATAAATATAGAAAAATATACAGTAGTTCAAATTAAAGGATTTATGAAAGTAGGCCTATATACAGGTTCTTTGGCCATACATTATTCAATAACACCAGGGTATGAATAATATTACCCTATAACGTTGGTTATTTGTTTCAAATAAAACTTATATTTTAATACATGAAAACGAGAAATAAATAAAAAATGAATAGTGCAAAATACCATTTATTTAAAGTAAGCCTGAAGTGTAAAAAATAAAAATATAATATAATATAATTCTATATGTTGCATGTCAAGGTGAAAAGTTCTACTTTAATAATATGTTTAACATTTTTAGCAAATTTTGATATTTGTAATTAGTTTAAGTTCTTTGTTCTGTGAGTATCAACAGCTATCCTCCGGAAATGTTTTTTCTGTGAACTTAGCAGCACTGCAATAAATATGAAACAGCTGATCTAGTGATTGAAGTTGCTACAGAAGATAGCTGAAAGACTTCTCTAACTATTAATGCCATAATTTAAGATAATAATATATTGTCTTTTCATTTGTAATTTGCCTTTAAACTTAAGTAATACGTGATGTGACACCCGTTACATTTTGTTTACAAAAGTTAGTATTACAAAATGAACAAACACCTTAGGAAAATACTTTTACTGTAAAAGTAAGAGGTTTTGTTTCCCTAATGTTTTGGTATTATTATTTTAATTTTAGTTTTATAATTTAATGAGTAATTCGCGTAACGGGTGTTACATAATTTAATGTATCGGGTGTTACAATTCAACACAACTCACAACCATTCAGTGTTTAGTATATTTATATTCATTTTAAGTAGAATTTAAATACATAGCCCTATTGAGAGTTTATTAATTTTGGTAGCAACACTTAAAAAGTTAAGAATGATATGTTATTGAACACGATAACACCTTCAAATTTCATACTGCGAATTTCCTATTTGTAATTCCAGAATCAATCTTTTAACATATTTACTGGGCAATGAATGTTAGGCGTATCAAATGATTTTATTTATCTTTAAAGTTTTAATTCTATTACTATTACACCTTATACATTTTTTTCCCACGATAAAATGATGAGTGACGTTGTAAAGTGTCAGCAGCATTTGCTAAAAGCCAGAGAGTGAGATAAAATAAACGGTATCAGGAAACTGACACATACTTTCTCCCTCATTATAGGAACTTAATTTTTTATTTTTAAGAGTAATTTTCCCATAAAAACCCTTAAAATAACGAAAAACCCCACTTTTCTCAAAAACGGCTCGAACGATTTTGATTAAAATTTTACAGTTTATAGTACTTTAGGTCCCTAATAAACTGTAAAATTTTAATCAAAATCGTTAGAGCCGTTTTTGAGAAAAGTTGATTTTTCCGTTATTTTAAGGGTTTTTATGGGAAAATTACCCTTAAAAATAAAAAATTCACAAAAATGAAAAAAACGCCTGGAAATACCGTGGATTAGTACCTCCATACCAAATTTCATCAAAATCGGACGACTGGCTTGGGCTGTAGGTCTGATAACATCCACACAGACACACAGACACACAGACACACAGACACACATACAGACACACACACAGACATCACTCCGAAAACCACTTTTTTAGGTTCAGGGGGACCCAAAACGGATATTTCCACCAAAAACTCAAACTCGAAAATTTTGACGAATACAATACTTTCTCCATATACTATGGTATAGGGGGAGAAAGTAAAAAGAAGAGAAGAGAACAATAAACTAACAGAAGAACAACTTGAAAAGATCCAAAGCAGAGTAAAAAAATGTAGGGAGAAAAATAAGAAGCGCAATTATCATCAATATATCAGATTTCGCTGGGATATTATAAATATTATATTCTGAGAGATGACAAATTTAAGAATATTTTTGGCAAATTACAACAACCTGCAGTAGCCCAAAAGACATTTTACAATAATTCTTTACGAGTTTCCACTAGCAGTTGATATTTTTGAAAAATGAATGAGCTTATGAAGTTCCAAATTGTTAATTCTAGAATTTGATTTAGCGAATATTTTGTTTTTATTTAAAGTTTTAGGCCTATTCTATTAATTCTTGATAGGGGCATATATAAGACTGATCTTTAGTAAGTCTAATTCATAATAGGCCCTAAGGCATGGTATAAAAAGTACTGAACTATATCCATGTAATGTATTAAGTATATATATTTGTTAAATATAAGTTTTTTATGAAATATAAGTTTTTATTTCTTATAGTGATCAAAGAAACCTCAATTATACTTCTTGTTGTTATTTGACACCTTATTATTATATAATATATGTTAAAAATCTTAATTTTAGCAACAGCGTAACACCCGTTACATTTTAATGTAACACCCGTTACACAAGATTTAATTTTATGTTTAAAAAAATTGAATGCCAATATCAATTTGAATTACAGTTCCATTACATACATTTACTGTGGAATAACTCATATTTTTTCAAAATTTTACAGTTTTAAAATTCACAGAGTTTTAAGAACATTTACATGAAGTTCAACTTCACTATCCATTTTCAATAACACCCGTTACACTCCTTTTTTCTATATTTTAGGCTAACTAAGATATAGTTAGCCTTCGTTGAAAGCCGAAGTTGCTTTTTAGATTTTGTTGTTCCTCGGCGATCCATTGAGAAAACAAATGTTAAACGAAATAACGTTCTTAATAACAATAATTACAAGACGACGTAATAGTACAACAAATAAGAATCGCGGGAGAGCACATGGATGGAAACGCGGGAAACCGTCATGCAACTGTATACAAGCAACATCTGAGACTCGTGGTGGGGGGATAGGTGGCGCGAGTGAGTGACAGCGGCACTGCACCTGCTTCGTGTCACTCTCGCGTTTGTTCTCATTACTGTAAATGTATAAACAACGATACCGACTAAACCAGCTAGGCGATTTTAAAAATTAAAAGTGTAAAATTAATTAAAAATTATCGTCTTCAAAATGACTACCTGCGATTTGCATTTTTCGTTTTGTAACACAATTATTTTATTATTATTTTTTAAACTAGCAACTTAATTAAAATTTAGCTTCATTGGCGTGAATTCTAATCTTATTCCTTTCACAAATCAGTTTTGCAAATGAACATCGGACGAAAATTCCACCAATAAACACCAATACAAAATGGCTACATTTTGGTGCTGCGCCGTGGTGGCAGAATTTGGAACAAATCCTGGGATGTTTAGCCTTAAAATGAGTTTTTTTGTTAAAATACCAAAAAACGAAAATTTGTGAATTTTTAAACAACGATAACTTTTGAATGCGTCGTTCGATTTTCATTTTTAAAAAAGCATTCTACGCAGTTTTTAAAGCACAAAAAGAAAATGTACAGGTTTATATTGATTGGTTGAGAAATCTGGAAGATATGTTAAAAAAATACCAAAAAATACCAAAAAACGAAAATTTGTGAATTTTTAAACAACGATAACTTTTGAATGCGTCGTCCGATTTTCATTTTCAAAAAAGCAGTCGACGCAGTTTTTTAAGCACAAAAAATGTATACATGGTTTTATTATGATTTTTTCTCACGCTTTAAAGTTATTTTTAAAAAACATAAAAATTCAAAAAAAAATTTAGGTTATTTTTTTAAATTTCTTCGGATTGGCTCGATGGATTAACTCTCAAATCTAATCAGATCTAAGTTTTGATACACCCTTTCGAATGACATGTCGTAGAATTCAATCGGTTGATTCGTTTTTGAGAAACTGTACGACAAAAATTTATTTACACACATACATCCACACACACACACACACACACACACACACACACACAC
>JAGFPH010000158.1:370953-386678 GCA_018207615.1 Philaenus spumarius | reverse complement strand
TTATAGGCTATTTACACAGTACGTCTGTAACAAAACACGTTGCCATAGTAATAGTGAAACAAGTCTATTATAAAGTGTGTTATAGGCTATTTTTAAAAGATTTAATACTCGCTATAGAAGTGAGAAAGAGGTCCACAGGCTATCTTTAAGTATCTAATATCTAAAGTTTCTCGACTATTTTATGACAGTAAATGTGTGCAATACTACTATAGAAACAATAAAGATTACATTCACCAGTGAACACGTTTCTGTATGTGTAGATCATGGCTTGTAAAATGTTGTAAAAGGTTTTTATTTTAACCATATACGTTAAACATTAAAGTTTGCAGAAAACTCTAAAAATGCCCTCACACTGGCAAAAATGTTGCACAAAATTTTGAAGATGTCATGTTTGTGCAAATATATTGAAAGTGTGAGGAGAAATATAGCGCAAAAAATTGGTATTCCATATTGTGCAGGGCGTTCGAAAGTTTTCTGAAAGTTTAGACAATTTTTGTGGACCGGTCAATATTTTGTAGAATGAGAGCATGTTCATCAGTTTCTCAAATACCTCTTCATTCTTCCTCAGGAAATTTGTATAAAGTGTAGGTTCCAGACTCAGTTTACGAATTACTGTAGGTTACGATGAGCATGAGTAGGTCGATTCTTCTACCAATTTCTGACCTAAACTAGTTTCTTTATTATTATTATTACTAAACGTCTCCATCAACGCTACACATAATGCAACCTCCGAGGCGCAGTCCTTTCATCACGAAAAGTTAATTGACTCTGAAATGTTGTGCAATATTTGTGTGTAGTGTGAGGCGACCACGACCATTCAATATTTCGCACAAACATGCAGCTCGATATTTTGCATAAAATTTAGAGCGACATTTGGCCAGTGTGAGGGCCTCTTAACACAGTCTGTAGATAACAAAGTCATCTCAACGATGTCCTATTTTCAAGAACACCAAGTGTATCTTTATAGTTATATAATATATTTTAAATAAAATGATCACTAAGCTAGAAACAAGTTAAACAAACATAGACAAGACCGAACCTAGAAAGTTTAGATTTACTTTCCAATACTTTTACTACTAAGTTATCATGATTTCATCATATATTGATTCACATTATTTTTATTATTATGTTTCGAGGTTAAGGGGAAGAGAGGACCCAACGGTCCTAACTTCGCCTCAGTAAATAAAGATTAAATATTATTATTACATTATTATCTCATTTTGTAGCATTTTAGTAAACTATCAGACCGACTACCTCGTTACAAACGAAATTGAAATCAACTTTAATTTGATTTGCACTAAACGGTAGTTTTATTTTGTAAGCATTGATCCTAGGTTAAAATCCCTCATTTGTAATGTAGTTAATAAATACTTTTTCTGGGAAGTGTAAAATTATTACAATTTTAAATAATTGATAGTTCTTCATTTTTGTAATGAACAGCTTCCCGCAAATTATAAAAAGTAGTTAAGTAAGTAAGTTTGTTACATTTCGAAAAACAATAGCTAAAAGTTAAAGTATCAATATTTTTATTTATCAAGTTTTCCTTAAATAGTTCCTTGTTTATGTCCATCAGTTTTTAATAATGTATGAGATAATTTAATGTGTTTTATCACTGGCAACCTCCCATAAGCGAACATTCTTATGAAAAAATAGTTTCCGAAACGTGTAAATCATAATACGTTTCCACAAAGTAAGAAGATGTATGTAAACAGTTTATAAACATTTATAAATCATCAGAGTTTAGTGAAAATAAGCTAAAATAGATAATATTAAAGCAGAAATTTATTAAATGGGATAAGTTTGTACTTGCAGATAGAAAATGTTACATGAATAATTTATAAATTCAAATTAAGTACACAAACAATCATTTTATTTAAATGGTGTTTATTTATCAATCGTTCAATTTAATTCTTCAGTTTATATTTGCAATTAATGTATGTATAGTGATTTATAAAGATAGAGCAGTGGGAAGAAAGCAGTATGCGTTTGATGAAGATTAACCCTTTCAGGACCAACTTATCAAAAAATTTTAAAGAACTATTTTTTCTCCTTTTTTTGGGTTTAAATTGGTTCATTTTAGGTAGGATATTTTTTATATAACATAAAAATATTTATTAATATACTTTTTTGACATGGTACTTTAAAGTACCGACAGTCCTTTATGACAATTATAGGTTGTTTTCTTATGGTACAAATAAGTACCGCCAGAACTCTTTGCCATAATATAGATTTTATTATATCAGATTTATAAAGCAAAATAAAACAATGTAACATGACAAAACTTTTTTAAATATCTAGAAAAATACAAAAATATTTATTTTGTGAACATGAAATACAATGTAGAGCCTCTAGAGGAGAACTTCATGGAAGTCGGCAAAACAGTTTTTCTTGTCATTGATACATAAAAACACTTTACAATGGCTGCATTTACTGTGAGGCCTAGACTGAATCTTTTTCTTGCTGCAGACCTCACAGCGCCCACGCTTGTTGTCGAACATCGGCCAGTGGACCCCTTTGTTTCCCAGACGGACGTCTCTTGGGACGGAGAACTCACTTTTCCGTCGCTTTACAGAAGAAGATCCTACAGCAATGTCCTCAACCGATCTTCTCTTTCTTTTTGTTGTAGTGTAACTCATTAGGCCCTTTGCAACCATCCGTCTAAATTCTAGAACTGTAGTTTGTTCAAACAAAATTCCATAAATGACATAGGAATTCACAAATGTAATGTCCATCAAACCCCAAAACAATCTATGCCACCACTTGACAGATTTTCTATCAACGTTGTAGAGAGCTCTGTAGCGATCAGCAAGATCGACCCCTCCCATCAGTATGTTGTAATCCTTTACAACCTGTGGGCATTTAACATCTATTCTAGAGCCATTTTTTTGAGTCCGTTTTACTTTAGTTTCTTCTGTTCCATGGTAATTTGAAATAAGTAAAATTGACTTGCTATCTTTCCACTTAAAAATACCAACATCAGCACTTGAATAGCGATGGTCCCAAGATCCTCGTTCTAAATATGCATCTGATTTCATGTCAGGTATGCCTGCTCTGTCACTTCTTAGCGTTCCACAAGCCAAAACTTGTTCATTTTTCAGCCTCTCTAAAAGAGGAATAGATGAAAAGTAGTTGTCAAAAACAACTATACGTCCCTTACCCCAATGTTCTTTAGTTAGTGACAGTACAACCCGTTCGCCCAAACCGTATTCCTTAAATTCATTTTCCACAGTTTCATTTTTTCCCTGGTAAACTTCAAAATTTAATATATAGCCTTTTTGGTCACCTAAGCACCATAGCTTGTAGCCTCGTTTTATGGGCTTTTTAGGATTATACTGTTTTAGTGAACTGCGCCCTTTGAAAAGGATCATTGATTCATCAATACTAAGTTCACGTGTACCATTATACAGAGTTTTGAATTTTTTGTTGATCATATCAATAAAAGGCCTCAGCTTGTGCAATTTATCTTTTGTTTGAGGAGTAATGGTACTGTTGTCATTTATGTGAAGGTTTGATAAAATTTCAACAAATCTTGTCCTAGTCATAGCAGATGATACAGGTCTCACATTCAAATCATCTGATGTGGACCAATAGTTCTTCAATGAAGGGATTACATGGTACCCCATAAGAAAGTTAATACCGATGAATACTAGAAGTTCTTCTTCTTTTAAATTAAGGTTCTTACCTCTTTCAGTAGCATATAAGTTGGATTGGAAAACAAGGTGTCTTACGATGTGTTTATCGAAGAACTTTAAAAACACTTCTGTGGCTGTTTTGCATCCTTCAAACTGTCCTTCAACAGGGCCTGGAAAGGAACAGAACATTTAGGTCCTGCAGTAATCAAGAGTATTTATTTCATAGAATTTATTGGAACGAAGTTCCTTTGCGGATTGTGGTAGAAGTTAACAAATTTGTATACAAAACAATCTAATAATAAATGGCAATTGAAAGATTAAAATTAGTGTGTATGTTGCCGTTAAGGCTGGTAAAAGAATTGAAGAAAAGGCGTGATGGACTTATACATAAAAAATATATATTAGGCTAAGCTTTTATAAAATTAGTATTAGTAAGTAATGACAATTTTCTCACCTTCATTGTCATTATAAGTAGGAACCGTTGTAGTTAGGTCCTTCTTCTTCCACTTGCGGTTGATGTCATCTCTTTTTGCTACCTTTTTCTGGTCGTTATCATCTTTCTTAGATTTAAGCTTACTTTTAGTTTTCTTTTGGTCTTTCACCCTCTTTTTTGGATTGATTTTGGATCCTACTATCTTATTGTTTTTATTCTGGCCAGGCTTTTTTTCTTCAAGATTGTTCAAGCTGCTTGCAATGCTTGTGGGTTCACTGGGCTCAACCAAAGCTATTATTTGATTGTTGTCAGGATTTTCAACATTTTCATAGGCGCCTATAGCAATCAAGTCATTAAATACATTGTCAAAATTATTCACCGATGATTGGTCTAGGCCTAAAACATTGGTGTCCTCACTACGGCCTATGGCGGTTTCTTCATTATGGTCTGCGGTGATTTTTTCTTGGCTAGGATTAGGTCTTGTTTCCTGCAATATGCAATCATTTGAACTTTGAACTAATTCAATATTACCTAACCTAGGCCTAAATCTTATAGTGTCACTTAGACTTGCCTGCTCGGCACTGTTAGTAATGATCTCTTCCAATTCACTGTTATTTGGCTTTGTTCCTTTTAGGCTAGGGATGCTATTCCGGATTAAATTATGTTCATTTATAGGCCTAACTAATATGTCTCCACTACCTGTACATAACCATTCATCTTCATCACAAAAGTCATCATCACTGGCATCTGAAAGCACATTCACGTCAGGTATCTCTTCAATAAGGATATTTTCAATATCCTCGTCAGCCAAGATATTATCTCGATCCATAATTAACCACTAATTGAATAACACTGTTGCTCACAGCCTACACTAATTTTTATTCACAAAAAATAACCCACAACAGAAGAAAACTGAACAGCTGTTTATAGCACTGCTGTTGCCATAGAGTCCTGAAGGTACTAAAAAGTACCACTTGCAATTTAGTTTGTAAATATTGTCACACACCTTTACAGGGCTAAATAAAATATGGATAGACTACATAAATGTATAAAGAATTCAATTTTGTAAGAAGTATGACGAAAATTTAATTGTATCACATTATAAAAAAATGATAAAAATTGGGTTTATAAATCAGTCGGTTACCATGGACACAGTACCAGTCAGTGCTACAATCTGTTAGCAAAAATTGAAAATACTAGCAGAAATTTATATTTTAGAGGATGGTAATAGTACTCTGAAGTACCTTCAGTCCTCTAATGGGTTATATATCAGTTATTTATGTAGAAATAGGTCTCAACAAGTAGTGGTACTTAAAAGTACCGTGAGTCCTGAAAGGGTTAACTACAAAGTTTAAACAGGTCCATAAATTCACCTTTTTCGTTGTGTAGCCCTAATTCAGTTTGCTTTTATGTTTTAAACAATTTTCTTTCCGATTTTATTCCTTATTTCGGAGGAAAATGGTCTCTAAATATAAAGTTGTAGCTTCTTGAAAAATATTCACTATAATAAGAAAACTTTCCAAAAAACTTATCACATCAATCATGACGTATTATCTCAAATTAATAATAAACACAGAAAGTCTAAAACAGAAGTGGTTCTTTAACGAAAAAACTTGCTGTGCTTTTTCTAAGAACAATTTCTAACCACTAACAAAACCACTAAGGTTTAACGTAATTTTAAAATGGAAAAATGTGTTACGTTGTTGAATCTTCGTTTGGACCAAATCTATTACATCAGAAAAAACCAAAGGAAAACAAGCATAAACAAAGCTAATTGAAAAATAATGAATTTTATTTATACAATACACCTATAAAACAATAAGTTATTTTTCTTTAATTATATAATAAAAGGTAAACTTGAACTGAACTTATGAGGAAAAAAGTTAACAGTAAATAATTGTAACCGTCACTGATGAGGATGATGACTTGGTTATCGAAACGCGTTTGACTGTTAACTGTTGTTTGTGATAAACTGTGTTCATTTTTTCGTTTAGTTATTTTTAATAAAAATTATATATGTGATGTTTGACCACGATTAAAACAACGTTAAAGGTTTACTTCTTGTAAGGTATAAACCCTGCCAAAAGGCTTATTACTTACCTTTGACAATCCAGTATGAGGAAATGATTCAAAACTAAGCTGAGTCTCTTCGCCCGGCCGCCCATTCATATGTCCCACATATATCCTGGATGCAGTTATAGTGGGTACGGACATTCCGTCACCCAGGAACATGATCACATTTTTTGCAATATTATTGTTTTGTGTTGTTGACAGTTTTTGTCTTAGCAAATTTAGAGCGTTATTTTGCCAATAACTGGGTTCTGTAAATAAAGCAAAATCAATTTGCTTGTGAACAGTTTTTAGAAAATAAATCAATATTAATCAATACTTAATACAATTGGTTTTAATATTTATATTACTGATGTAAACGGCAACTTTCCGTTAGTATTCTATTTCACATTGTGGATCGCATTGAATGTCTTTTACAACAATGCATGGCCACATTAAAATTCCACTTCCTAAATTAAGTTTTTTCACACACAAACTGCATAAACGTTTTTATTTCCGTTATACCAAACACATTATTGTTTTATTGTTGTTTATTGACATATTTTTCTAATAACTTATTACAGTATTTGTTTATGTTTTTGTTTTGTAGTTCCGTCACTGTTAGTTATATAATCTGAACGACCTTATTGTCTTTATACTTTATAAACTTATCGTTCTGTCTATCCGTATCTTACTCGAAAATAACGTTATTATTTTTATAAAATGTTTGATACATACATATATAATCTGTGGAGGTTTAGGACTGTAGGTTTGATCAAATTTGTTCAATGAACGTTTTATCAGAATATGTGCACACGTACAAACATTTTTGAATTTTGACATATTATGACTTATAGTTTCAACGACAAAGACAAAGTTATTATATTGCATTACTTGAACATTAGTTATATCTTGAATTTAGTGTAGTATGTTTTCCATTTATAAAATTGTTTATGACTTAATAGAAAAATCCAGATTTGTAGACATATTTTAGTCAGTCACAAAAAATATTTCAGCAACTATGCCTCGTTTATGAGTAATGACTTTGGCATATGATTTAAAAACTATCTGTAATTGGTTTGCTTAAAACGGATGGTATCTCTTTTTTGAATATGTTTACTTTATTAAAATTTTGATTGGTTACCTACTTTTCGTCGGCGACTAAGTTGCTATATGAATTCAACTCTAGTAAATCGGTTAAGTAGTTCAAGAGTTATGACTATCTTTGTGTCCGTAAAAGACAGAGGACATGATTTGTTTAGATATTATGTTACGAACTTCAAATTTTCAACATTTAAAATCGGTTCTGTCTATTTCTAAAACTAAACACCGAAACTCATTTTTAAAAACGTTTAATATAATGTACGGATTGGTTTAGTCCTAAAATTATGTATTGGATTAAAAAAACAATAAAACAATAAAATTGGATCTTGATATGCTTGTTTCACTTCCACCGAAAATAATTCTGACGTTTAAATTCATCAATTATTAAAGCCCCGAAAAAAGTCTAGTAGTTATAATATTTTGTGTTTTTTATTTCTGTACTTTACGTATATTATCTCAAATTGTTTAGTTTTTTTTTATATATAACTGGGGACAAATTTTAGATGTTAACAATTTCTAATTTAAGCGGATGAAGTTACTGGTAGAGCTGTCATTTAATTAATTATAAATGATGTCTTAGATTATAAATAATTGTAGACATGATACTCATTATATAAATTAATCTACGAAATATGTAGATAACGACTGACACACAATACATATCACTAAACTCATAAAAGTGTCAAAATCTTAAAACATATGTGTAGTAATTACAAAGATTAAAAAATACGAATTTAACAAATACTTCAGATAAAAGGCTTAGTAAGATTAAATTTTTTTACGATAGAGGTTTAAATTAACTATTGTATAAGAATACGCTATATCTTCAACAAAGTAAGCATAATCTTTTACCAAATCCCCTCCAACTTAAACACTTGTTAAAAGTCGACAGGTTAGTGATTACTTAGCTTTCTGTATACATATTGTTTTATAATAATTGCTGTAGTAGTTAAGTTTTAGTTCGATTTGTATAGTTAACAGTTAGTTGTTTTAATTTTTGTAAGTATGTGATAAAACATAATTTATAATTTAGTAAATATACTAAGGAATTATTTTATTTCTCACATGTATAATCAAATACTACACTACAAGAGTAAAAAGTAAAATATGTTACCCTCATTGACAACTAATTATACACATTATTATGCATTATTTATATTTCTGTACGTTCTCTACTTAGTCTTATATTATATAGTAGCCTATTGTTCGTTTAAATAGCTACATGTACAAATGTTACTCTAGTATTAATTTGAACATACAAAAATACATTTATTTTGCTCATAACGTTATTTAGCTTCCCGTTTGACGACTTTCAAAATATTGTGATGATTGTATCTATAGAAACGTAATTTTACCGTTTTCTCCTTTGGTTCGGGGATCCGGGTCTCCACCTTCTTGATTAAACTGTACATGTCTCTGTCCAGAGGTTCCAGCATTACTCTCTAAACACCAATACAATTATTATGTTATCTTCCTTGTTGTTGTTTAATTTTATCCATAGTAATATAATTTATATGTATTTAAAAAAAATTTTATTGATATATTTTGTACTGTAGTAATTAAAGGTGCATGTAATTCGTTTATTGCAAAATAAAAGAACTTAAATTTAATTCATAAATAGTTACGAGTAAAAGTTGTCCTCCCCTTTGTAATACAAATCTAATAACAAAATATGCATAGTTTTAAGATTATACTTTGCTTTCCTTTCTTTATCAAATATTATTTCTTATGAGTTAAATATCTGTTGTAATGTAATAATATATTTCAATTAAATAATAATTTGAAAAATTATCAAATAAAAATAATATTTTTTTTAAACAAATATTCTTCCCTTATTGCATCAATGAGTTATTGCATAAACTAACAATTTTAAAGTTATAACTTATGTTAACTTTACCTATAAGACCCGCCAAACTATTTACGACCAGCAATGACACAATCAAGCCTAGGAACCACATAGTTGCTAAAATAATGTCCAATAACTAAACGTTTAAAATATTTGTTGTTCTTAATTTTGTTATCATTGTTCAAGTGCTGCTATTATATTATGATAAAGTAATTTTGTCCGTTTTGATAGTATACTTATCGCGGTACAAAGTTCGAACAATGTACTTGAAAAGATAAATCAGTAACTATAGACATCGCCAATTCACTATTTTTTCTGACATAGGAGACATTTACACTTGCGATTTGTCAACTGTGATTTTCAAATTCAAATTTACATATTCCAAATGAATATATAAATGAAATCATCATTTATTTTTATAAACATTGGGAAATAAATTCTGAAAATCAAGGCAGTGAGCTCGATATTGTATTGCTCGTATTATAAACTACATGAGTTAACTGTAAATTGTTCATATTATGTACTAGTAAGCCCGAGAAAATCACACACACACAGATTAATTAAATTGACATAAGAAAACCGTAATTTAAACAAATACTATTTAAAAACAACAAACCGTACCTAGTCGTACCTAACTATTCTGTGGGAATTTTTATACTCGGTAAAGTGTATATAATAAGGAATATATGTATACGTATTTTCAAACTGTTATATAGCTAATATAGGCATTTTGATGAGTTTCTTTGGTACAAGTCGTTGAAATGTATATTTGTTTAAAATCCTTTTTGTTTACTTCGTTTTTAGAAGACACCACTTAGGACTACACACTATATATAACCGGGTCTGTGTATTGATTGATTTTCAATATGGTAAATATACAATGTTAATAAACTTTTCTTTAATAATTATAAGAATTTGGCCCATTTAGCGCCCTACTTCCATGTAAACAAAAGAGTATAGCGCACGAACATGTTTGTATTGTTTGATTTATTCGTCTTATTTAGTGGGAATAAATTAAAATCCTTATCCAAGATTCGGCTTAAAGGTTTTGAGCATTAGTTTTTATCATTATTGTTAAAACAACATTGTACACGTTGCCTTAAATTTGAATTCCAGGCTTGATTTTGTATTGCAACTTGTGTGCCAATTATTTGTGTCTATGTACATTATTACTTCTATAGTAACAATACAAAACTTAACCTAAAAGTTGAAACATAACCTTAAATAATTCCCATAGCTGTTGAAGTATTAGAACTGATGGACGAAATCATTTATAACTAATAAAGCAAACAGTATAACCGTGCGCATGCGCTATACATTTTTGTAACCAACGTGCGTACGCACACTCGTTTTTATAAAATTTGATAATTTATATTACTATATTAGTATCACTCGTGTAGTGCGTATAGCGAGCAACCTAATGAATAATTTATACACTCTGATTCAACTATAATTTCACTATTTCACACCTAAAAGAATATACTATTTACATCCCGTACCTCAAATAGCATATTTTTCTAGGTAGAAGTAGTTTTTGAATAAATTTTAAATTATCGACCCAAATTAAATATGTATATAATCCATGTGTACATGTAAACACAGGTCGAGCATTTCGTAATTTTAAAAGTCTTAAAAGATGAGAGATTGATAAAAAGTGTTGACTTACTTGATCGCTATCCAAATTGAGACCCTAAAAGTTAAAATGTTCAATACTGTCATCTACAATTCGTTCAAAATCACCACTGAAAATAAATAATGAAATTGAAATCGAAAAATTAAAAAACGTTCCTAAAAACACAGAGAATGAAACCCCCGAAATTTTAGTTTAAGAATTTTTTTATGTATCTGCTAAAACACAGACAGTAAATAAATTAGATTCACTGTGGAACACAAAAATAAAGAGAATATTTTAACAATAAGGTTCGAATTACAAGATCAGGTTATAACAGATTTGGAGAGTTATTAAGCATATATTCGCTACAACATCAATATTTATTATAAATGAAACTATTTTTCATCATCAAGATGTTTTGTTCTGTTATGATCATCTGCACAAATACATTAAACCCATGGATAAAAATAAACGAATATAAAAATCTTATTTAGGAGTGTAACAAGATCCGACATTGTGGGTCACTGGATGTGCACTTGTTATGATGGCAGCAACTTACATATATATGACAGTTTGAATAATAATTCATTGTACGATTAACAATCTACGTAAATCATTTATACCCGTTTTCTACAAAATTATTTACCACAAAATTCAGCCACAACATAATCTTACTGATTACGGTGTGTTTGTAATAGCATTTCAGATTCACTTGATTTTAAAGAAGACCCTCAACAAATAATTGTATATGAAATTGGGTCTATGAGAAACCATATAGAGACTATACTTAGTCAAAACATATGGATAACGTTTCCAAAGGCATTTGATAATAGAAAACATGTTACGAGGGTTACTAATTACAAATCAAATAACCTGCTTAAAATTCCGTAGTTGACCAAGTTAAAAGTTAGCCTTAATAAATATAGTTTAAAAAAACTAAAAAACACGCTTTTAGAGCATATCAAACTAAAAAGTTAAAAATAATTTTTCAAATAAGCTTAAAACAATAATAAACGATAAATACTAGCACTATTGTAAAAAAAGCGTTGGGCGCTCGATGTTCGAGAAATATGGACAAAGCGCCCCACGCTTTTTTACAATAATGCTAGTATTTATCGTTTATTATTGTTTTAAGCTTATTTGAAAAATTATTTTTAACTTTTTAGTTTGATATGCTCTAAAAGAGTGTTTTTTAGTTTTTTTAAACTGTATTTATTTTTCACTTTTTAGTTCGATGTATTATAAAAGCGTGTTTTTTAGTTTTTTTAAACTATATTTATTTTTTAATTTTTAGTTCGATTAATTATTGAAAAAAAAAATTTGGCCGTGGACGGGATTAGAACCCACGATCGGTGAGTCTGGGGATTGACGTCAGCGACGACCCGCGCCTTGGACCGCTCGGCCAACGAACGAACTGGCGTAAGAGAGATATACTAACAGTAATAAGCCACTGGCTATTAGTCCAAAGGAGAGTTACTTACAAACAAACATACAAACATACAAGTGAAGCTAATAAAAGCGTGTTAAAATGGATATTTACTTTCTGGGTGACTTCAACATTCTACCGTATATGATAATTTATTGTAGTAAATGGCTGAGATAAGGCGTATGACATTTTAATTTCGCCTTCATTTTAGTAGAAATCAAGTTTTAACGGGACAGATATTAGAAATAATAAACAATAAAAAAAGCGTTTTAGTTATTTATACAAAATTAAAAAACTAAATTTATCAATAAAATTAAAATATATTAATTTAAAAAATGTCTCACATTTCCACAACATTTAGCCAGGAAGGATTTATTATTTTTATTTCACTTCAAGTAGCAAATATTAAAAATGTTTACAAAAAATAATAAAAATATTTCGTTATTGATAATTGAAATCAATTGTCTAACAAATTGTCTAACAAAACGCTTGGAAAAAACAATAAATACAACTCCAACCTCCACGAAGTCCTGCTGGATGGAAATAGAGCAATAAGGAAGTGGAAATGACACAAATATTTAATTTTAAAATTACATACTTTATTGATAAATCTTGTATTAATGGAGTGTTCCTCTTTCTCCTTAATGGGATAGTTGATGGTACCATAAAACGATCAACGCAAAAAGATGTGATATGTTAAAAAAATGTGATATATCCAAGACCGAGGCCCAAAGCACTGAGCATGCTCTTTGGGCGTGACTGTATTCATATGAAGTCCTTTTTTTGGCTGTGGAGGTTATCTTGGCGCGCAATATTTACAACAGGGTTGCTTTTTGCGACCTATATTATACGAGGTCAAATATGCAATGAAGGCGTGTATTTTCTATATCTTTTACAGTTTCAAGATGTTACGCCCTCTTTTGTAGCCTCTTTGTGTAGCTAAATGAAAGCATGCATTTATTCAACTATATAAATCATTTGAAACTTTTATCCTCGCAAATAATTGCTTGTTTTCAACTTGGCAAGTTTATTTCCTAAAGAGATTTATAGGAAAGAAACAATTTAACAATGATGTTTAAAATTAAAATCAATTTGAACTATGACAAAATCATCCTATCACGTCGTTATCACTTCGCATACTCATGTTGTAAGTCTTATTAAAGCCACCTCAAGACTTACATAATACAAATTAATTCTACTTAAGATCTATTTAAAAAATAGACTAAACCACAGCATAATTTAGGCCTACAACGCGTAATAAAAAGATAACAAAAATACAGTTTTATCTTAATGGATAGTTCAAAATAGTGCGGGTTGCCAGATTAAAAATCATTTTAATTTTTAAGATACATTTCTTGAAAATATTAATAAATTGGCTTATTATTTGATTGATTATACAATTGTTAAATTTTCTTTTCTTGGCCTCTCAAGGAAGCACTGTGAAATGACATTATTTTAAAAAATGTACGTGTAATTAGATTTCAACAGTAGTAATTACGCTCAATTTAGTAATGAAGGATTTCCGAGTCTTCGAGTGACTAGCTGATATGTTGTGCCTCTCCTGTGATACCATCCACAACTTGTATAGTGGCAATAACGTCACTCCCTCGATCTGGTTAGTCGCTAATGGACATCGTGTGACCATGGTCAGCTGTAACTACTATTAGCGTATCCTCGTCTTGTGTTAGCTTTAAAACCACCTCGTAAGCGCAATAATCCATCAGTTTAAATTATAAATATAATAAACATAATAATTAATTATGTTTTAACAGCAATTATTATAAATAATAGTTTGTAATTTTATCGTGAAGTTATCTGTTCTTTATGTTTAAGGTTCGTAAACTATTTCTTACTTTAACTTTGGCAACTAAGATGACAATGGCAACACAAGGTATGATTTGTGAAACAATATTCGCTGCTAACAAACAAATCACCAATAAGTAAACATATTGGTTAATAAATGTATTTTGTGAATCTGAATATTAGCAGTTATTACGAGTCCCTCTAGAAGTTAATTGTTAGTAACTGCTTAACAAACCGTAACATTATCTCAAACCGAGTGAACTTTGCATAATTTAATAACTGTATTACTATTGAAAGCTCACAATCTGAAGTACAATACTAGAGTTTGCAAATATGCACTTATGGAAATAAAGTTTAAACTGTTAAGCGGTTACAGAATGTAAAGGAAAATAGAGACTGACAATATAATAGTATGTTTGTGTTTTGTATTAAGGTATAAAACATAGTTTTTCATACAACTAATTTACAAAAATACTTTTAGTAACTGAAATTTTATGTAAAATTCTTAGAAGGTTTTATGACATGGCTTATTGTTTTTGTGGTATTTATAAAGGCATAATATCAGGGTATAATATAAAGGGTAAAATAAATTATAAGTTTTCTTAATATTCCTAATTCAAGTGTATTATCAAGATATCAGTTTAAACATTATTTTAATCCCAATATCGTTAAAATATAATATTGGATAAAATTATTGTATACAATGTAAAAATAAAAGGATAACAAATAATTGTTTGAAGTCATATATTACTAGGGGAAACCCCTGCGTGCTCCGCACGCCAACCCCGTTGGAGCCTTCTACACACGTAATCATATTATGTTTTCTTTACAATAAAGGTGTAGAATTAATAATAACCCCAAAGATAAGATGGTAAATGTTCAAATCAAATTATTTCGTATATTTTATAACAGTAATTATAGTAAAAGAACCAGCAAGGCTCAGGTCTACACTTTTAAAAACACAAGCTAAAAGTTAGAAATACAAATAATTGCTTCAAAGTTTGAAATCAGCAGAAAATATTAGAGCAAACAGCTGTTTTGTCTGTTAGTTTATTCAATTGATTGCTATGATAGTAAATGTAAATACATGTGTTGGTTCATTGGTCTAGGCCTAAAATAAGATTTTTTTCTGAATAAATTTACAAATATTGAAATAAAAAATGTTTTCATCAAGATGAATTATAGCCTGTGTTACTCAGGGATAGTGCAGCTTTTTATTAGTAAAACTAGTTTTTTCAACAGTTCAGTAGTTCCCCCTGCATACAAACAAACATACAAATTTTACCTCTTAATAATATTAGGCTAACAACAGACGAGACACCGGTGTACGGGACACTTTCCGGTGTCCCAGCTTCTCGCAGGGAGAGACACCGTAGAGCCACAGAATCTGGTAGCGCGCTACTCAGTGTCTCATCTGTTGACACACATTTAATTGATAAGTACATTTACTGTCCCGTACACTAGTGTACCGTACACCGGTATCTAGTCTGTTGTTAGCCTCAGTGTAGATATTGTATATAGTACACAAACTTTAGAGTACTTTATACATACTCCAATATAAGAAATAATTGAAAATACAAACACATCTTGAATTAATAAAACTTAAATTTAGACTAAGTATTAAAAAAAACTTAATAAGATTCATTTCATGTTTACTAATCTATATAAATAAATGTTGGGGGGACCGATGATGATTCTAGACGTTATAGGAGTAACATAAAAACTGTTGAGCCTAAACCCCGATATTTTCAAATAAAATTTATTAATTTATGTTTAACTGACTCCAATAATAAAATCCTTTATTAATTAAGAATATATTA
>JAGFPH010000158.1:289728-365953 GCA_018207615.1 Philaenus spumarius | reverse complement strand
AAAGGACTGAGAGCTGTAAGTACACAAAAAAGTAAATTTATAGTAAATAATGTTAACTTCAAAATTGGCAAGAACAGCGAGCATCATTTTGTAATTTCATCTGTATCCAAAAAACAAATTTTTTTAGAAACAAATGTATGCCATTTTAAACTGTTGTTGCAAAAGTTTAAATTTGTAACTAAAGGAGCCTTTTCTGAAAAAAATTGTTTATTGAATGTATTGATAAATATAATCCTAATTATATTATGTAACTTGGAAAGTTAAAATTTTACGATACACCATTTAGGTGAATTCAAAGTCAGCTTTTTCTCTTTTCTTTGCCTACCTTTAAAAGGTCGGAAATTACTAACAGCCTATGCTTGAGGGTTATCTGTTTCGGTTCTTAATGTTATAGAAACTTGATATTTGGTACCCTTGGCAAGTCTTCTGGTTGAGTCTGATTAAGCTATGCTCATTGTAAAGCGAGTTGTGTAACACACACAGTGCTCTCCCTATTGTAATGTAACTTATTAAATTCAAATATTTTATTACGGGTTCTAACTTTGTTAATAAACGTATAGTTGTTAATAGTCGTATATTCTTTTTGGGCGGGTTATGTAAATCACGGATGCTTTAGTCATTTTAACAAAAGAGATTTTGTAATTTTAGAATACACAATTTCCGTTTGTCTAATGTATATGTTTAGGCCACGGATTGAACAAAGACAGTGTTGGTAATCATCAGAGTGTAAACACATTATTGAAAGCTTTGCTGGACTTTGTAAAAGCAAATATATAGAATAATGAATTACCTTTAATTTAAAAATGGGATTATTATGCCTTTGTGATTTTATCAGATGTAAATGTATCCAGACTAGCTTTAACAAGTATATACATTAACGTTGCTTTTACATTGTTTGTTATTACATGACAATTTTTCATTTCACAGTGCGTTTATCTCAATGATATAAATCCCTTCCTCTTTCCTTTAGCGCATAGCATCGTTAAATTAGCTGCATATAATGTTCTTTATATTAAGCCGGGAATATAATTCTTACTGTTGGACTCAAATATATCTCTAAAAATTATACATGCTTTCATTTCCCTAACATTTAATAAATGACTTTATTATAATATTATGAATACATATTTGACTAGAATTAGTTTTATATAATTATCACAAACCGTATTTAAATATAACTCATTCTACAGTCCTGCGCCCCTGCAAAGAAGCAAAATCTGCGCCTCCACCCACCCACCTCTGCATCAATTTGATCAAGTTTAAAATTTAAAAACTTTATAAGAAGTTTAAGTAAAATTGTGGGTTTAAAAATAATTCAGATTTTTCTAGAGCAAAGTCATAAACACGTATAATAATAAGGTCGTTGTATACAGACATTTCGTAAGGCACCTTAGTTGTAAATTATCTGATCTTAGTTCTGTAATGCTTTTCTCCGCTGACTGTTTTATTTACTCATTTGTTCCTAGACCTCACCCTTCCTAGGATACTCAGTTGAAATACAACAACAAAATCTGTATGTTTTGTTTGAATAAACAATAGTGGGTAGTTACAAATACATCATAAAAACACAATTAACATAAAATTTTTATTTATTCTGACTGAAAAAATATACATTTTTGTAAGTAGATGTAAAAAATTGTTGTATTATTATACGAGATTCATACTCAACAGTTTACTATATTACAATGCTTAATCAATAGGTAACAGACAACAAATTTATATACAAAGATAAAATACATTTGTGTTGCAAAACAGACAATCTACGTCACAATGAGTTTCAATAATGCTATGCAGACCATCATTATACTTAGAGAAGTAACTTGCATAGCAGATGATTTTGCTTTCGCGATCTTCACATCAGCTGCCATCGGAGGTGCTGTCCGCCCAGCTGGTCCGAAGTCGCCAGCATATCCCACAGTCAGAGGAATTACATTCTGTTCGTATACTCCAACAAATAAGTGTGCATAAGGACCTCTTGCAAATACACCTACGTCTTCGCCTCCATGAGTTTCCTGATTTAGTTTGACCAGAGATGGGTATCTGTAAGTATCACTTTCTGCAAACAAACATTTAAACAATTTATAATAAATACTGTTTTATGATTACACAATTCCGAAGCAATAAATAACACTTACACTTGCCTTGTAAAAAGAAAGCATTTCTAGAAGTAGTAAATATATAAACACTAGTAAACTCCCGTGAAAAATCACAGGCGGATTAATTAGATACACATCAGAAATACATAATTTATACAACATAGTATTTAAAAACAACATACTTTATCTAGGTCTACTAACTATGCTGAATTTTTAACTCGGTAAATTTATACAATTATAAGGATTATAAAGCTGTAGGCCTATTTGTTAACAATTTGTATTTGAATTTTATTATATATTTAAAGAAAGGAAAACATTATCTCTTAATTAATTGCTTTTTATTTCATATTGACAGATCAAATGACTTAGAAGTTATTAATATTATAGTGAAGAAATTAATAACCGAATATGTTTATATTTTATACGAAGATGTACGAATGTTTCCGAAGTTAAACGAATAGGTATTTCTTCTTCAAATTTATTCAAACGAATATTTTGATGATAAAAGGTTGTATTTATATACAGTTTATAACATCAACGCAAATATTATAACATACATATTAGTTCTATAACTCATATTTATTTAAAAAAAACAACTTCATAAGAAATTATAATGATTGAAGTTGTAAACATAACCCCAAAGTATAATTTACACCGGGTTTGTTTAAGTGTTACAGATGATAGATGAAACCAGCTGTTATATTATATGTTACTCACGTACGAATGTACGTACGGACGTACACTCGCTTTTATAGGAGTTGATTATCTCAAGAATACGTTTATTTATTAAAGAATTTCAAAAAAAAAAATGTCTCCTAATCTGGAACGGTTTATCAATAATTTTACCTTCCATCTAAGTTTAAAAAATTAAAACATAATTTTCGACGATATAAGTTTGGGGATTTTTCTTTCCTCTAAAATACTGTCACTTTATTAACAAAATAAAATGTTAAGATTTGTATAAATAATTGAGTTATACAAAAAATATTTCAATACTTGTCAAAGGTTTATTGATAAATTATGCCGCAATTTTATTTTAGAGTGTATATATGCTGTAATTGAAATTGTTGTTTTCAAATTAGACAATGTCACTAAATAAATGAGTCTTAAAAAGTATCAGAAAATTATTTTTATTACAGTATCAAAATCAACCCAAACAATACATTTTACCTGAATAGTTTAAATTTGATTACAAAGGGAAAACGGACAAAGTAATAGACAAGCTCAGGCCGAAGCACATATTTTATTGTAGTATATATACATTCGATTGTCAACATGACTATTTGTTTACTGTAGATACATTTAGAAAAGTCTAGAAAGAAAAACTATCAATAGAAATTAGCTTCTTAATAAACCTATTAAAATGTTAATTTATATTTCATTAAAACGTTTAAGAACAGAACTACTTTTCTGTACATAAAAGATATTGGGTATATTACTACTTTCGGTTTTAGTTCGAAACTATGTGCTGACATTTTATAGCATACAAAATTATGTAAAACGATCATTATTTTTTCAATCATATATTTTATAATATAATACAAAACTTAAGCTATTTATATAATAAAATACGTATTATTTTTACAGTTGACTAAATTTAAAATGTGTCAACTAAACAAATATTTATTTACAAAAATTCTCAACTAGAACTGCAAATAAGGATACCTACCCATAAGTAATAATACTACACCATGTCTGTTATAATATGGACTAAATATTTAGCAATTTTATAAAATAAATACTTAGGTTTTATCTATACTTTTTGAGTAGATACAATTTATAAAATATTGTTTTCTTACATGTTTTGTATAAATGACCCCAAACTTGTTCAATATAACCTAACCTTAGAAATAGCTATTTTATTAGAGATGATTATTATTGTTTCTTTAGTTAGGAGTGCACTTTCATTTGGGAAAATGTATTAAATGGAGAATATATCCTTGTAATTCAAAAATAAGAACTGAAACTTTAAAATAGGAGCTAAGATACAATTTAAAGATTTTGTTTCGAAAATATACTAAGGCGCCAATACTAGGATTATGAGTATCGAGTCGGTAAATTATTGAATTAGGTAATTAAAAAATGTGTATTATAAAATGTACCATTGAAAAAGACCGCAAATTTTGCTAGAGTATTTGATTAAAAACGGTCGTCTTTTAAAGATACCCAATCTTAAAACTACCACTAAAACACTTTTTAATATTACCTGTTTATATTTAATGTTTACAAATTAAGTACCTTTTATCAATTTGAACACAAACCAAGGATAAATAATTGCCTTTGGAAATAAAACTGTTACGAGTTTACATCATAAGGTCAACTCTGAGCCCACAAAGGTCGACACGTCTATCATTGCGAAACGGTAATCACTAGACATTGCATAACCATCTGGGCTCCGACGGCATCACCCATTGTTTATGTTGTAAAGACATGATCCCGAATTGTTTCCTTGAAGTGAAAATATACTTCTTTAAGTGCATTGCAAGATGCAGAGTTTGGACAGAAGAGTGGTTTAAGCAGTAAACTTCCTTTCTTCAGAAGAGTTTTGCAACAACGGATTTGTATTTTAAAAATATTCTCAGAACGCAAAGTTGAGATTAAAATAATCTACTAAAACTATTTCATATTATAAATTTTATAAAACAAGAAAGACTGTACATTTTATCAGTGCCCTAATAAATGCAAAATTAAGAACGAGGTCAAAAAGTAGGTCAAGGCCATTGCTTAATGTACGACAGCAACTAAAACTAAATAAATATGAAATTCAAAATATAAATGTTTTTAATATTATGATTTTTATTAATTTCAATAATATTGTTTTTTGTCAAACTTTGAATGTTTTTAAGGATGAAGTATAATTCCAAGTTATAAAACAATAAATATGAATGTACTCTGTAAAACAAAAGTATAATGTTTTCTTGAACTAATAAATTGGTAACTAGAAATTTAATATCTGCAAAACAAATAAATATAGTGCACATAGAGTTATGCTCTACTGATATCCATTGTGGGATATCCAATATTTTCTTACGGTTTAACATAATAATTTGCCGTTATAGCATTTTGATTACAGAATGGAAATTAAGTGTTCCTTTAAAAATCGTGTATTTAGACATTTACCTCTTTTTGAAAATATAATTGTTATTTTAATATTGTTTCAAAAATATCTGTACTAATATTATAAAGAGGTAAAGTTTTTTTGTTTTTTTTGTTTGTATGTAGGGGGTAATCTCAGGCACTACTGAACCGATTGAAAAAATTGTGTTACTAATAAAAAGCTACACTATCCCTGAGTAACATAGGCTATAATTAATTCATTTCGATAAAAACCTTTTTTTATTTCAATATTTGTAAATTTAGTCGGAAAACATTCTTAGGTTAGGCCTAGAATGATAAACCAACACATATATTGGTTACATGTATTAGTTACATGTATACCATAGCAACCAATTGAATAAAATAACAGATAATATAGCTGTTTGCTCCAATATTTCCATTAACAGCTGATTTCAAAATTTGAAGCAATTATTTTTGCAATTCTAGCTTTTAGGTTAGGGTTTTAAAGTGTAGACCTGAGCCTTGCTGGTTCTTGGAACCATTATTATAACTGCTGTTATAAAATATAAGAAGTAGTTTACTTTATACATTTAACATTATTTACCATCTTAGTTTTGAGGTTATTATTAATCGTACACCTTTATTATAAATAAAACATAACATATGTTTTTAGAAGGTTCCATTGGGGTTGGCGTGCGGAGCACGCAGGGGTCTCCCCTAGTATTTAATATATTTGTAAATACAATGTTTTATTTAGGTATTTTAGTTTTAAAATACAAAAAATTAAACGAAACCCCATTTACATACTCTTAAAGCTAAGATAAAAACATATTACAAAATGAAGCTACACTCTTATATGAAATCGATCAAATGCGCATACAGCTGAACCGCGAAGACCAAATTATCACATATCTATCTTTTAAATTGTATACGTGTTTGTTTAATCGTATTGATGCAAGCATTTAATTGTTCAGCAGAAAAGCTAAAGAATGTGAGCGAGCGATCCTAAAAAGAAATGTATGCGATCAAATCCACCTTATTTTTATTTGTTATTCTTAACATTGTCTAATAACACAAAGATAGAAAATACACCCCAGTAAGTAAATTAAATAATCATTTAAACTAAAGTTCAACTAACAAAACTGACATTGTAAGTTTAATGTTGGGTTTAAATCAAAATAAAGAAGGTACTTTTTCGGGTTGGTTAATTTTATTTTGACGTTTAATACATTTCGTCAATTTAAAATCAAGTTCAATATGTCATATTGAGTTTAACTCAATTTTTCTAAGACATAAAGTTATCATAAAAGTATAAAATATTTTATATTTTAATAACATAAGGAAATAATTGTATACCGTGATTGACATGAAGTAGAATACAGCAAGAAGGAGTAACTTGTCATTTTCTTTTAACCTAGTTTATAATGACGACATTAAACCTTCGTAAAAGCTTTATAACTAACGCAATCTCATACTTTAGCTTTATATAAATTTAACTAAGACTGTAATAATGTAATTGTTATTTTTAATTCGGTTTAGTAATGATTGGTCGAATGTTAAAAAAGACACAAATTAAAGTAATGTTTCATTATGATTTAATCAAGAATTATCTCAAACGTCATTAACTGCCATTTCCATAAAAACTATAATTATATTAGGTGCTGTTAGGTCATGCATAATTCTACCAACAAAGGAGTTGTGCATTTTTTATTCATAAAACATTATATACAAATAAATACCAAACATTTTCACAAACATAAAAATCAATAATGTTATAAAATAAAGACGAGAGGACGAATGTTGTTCTATCCTTAACTATCATTATAAAATTGCAGACATTATGTAAACCGACACAAGTAACCCTAAACAACTGAAGGACAATATTCCTGTAGCCGAAGAATATGCTAGTTCTGCAGGCCTGCCTTCTTCCACAGACGGACCTATTCCAGCAGCATAGCCCATGCTAAGGGCAATCACATTTTGTTCCAAAGTGCTACTGAACAAGTGACTCCATGGGCCACTAGCAAAAATGCCTACATCATCCCCACCGTGCGTTTCATAACTCAAGGGTACAAGTGATGGATACCTGAAGGTGTCATTTTCTAGAAAACATGCAGAGGTCTAGTACATGGAAAGGTTGAAAAAATATATATTTGAATAATTGTAACATAAATTTTATGTATTTAATGTAAGAAATATTTCTATTGAAATACATTTAAGAAAACCGATAATGGTGTAGCAAACATAAGACTTTGCGAAATTCAGTATTTATGAATTATTCTTAATTTATGATTTAATGTTTATATTGTTTTGTTAATAACCTACTATACTAAGATTTCTTTAAATGATTGTGATAACTTAAATTTGTAACTTAGTTAAAGTCGAATATTTAGAAATGATCTTCCTGCTTTTATATTTTAAAATTCGATACCTAATCTTATAATTACGACATACGGTATGCCATAAAATTAAGTACTGGTATTAAAGCGGCTGTGGTTAGTTTAAGAACAGCTGATTACATTGTTGATCGTATCACAAATTTAATTATAGTAATAAAATTATACTTTCTATAGTTCCAATAAGTTACTATTTGAGCTATTTTCTTAGGACAGTGGCGAGTTCAAGAGTATTGAAAATTAATTGTATTGCAAATGTAGATTTGTTTACATTTTATTAAGCTTTAAGAAGGACCCGGAAAACATCAATAATTAAATTACTTTTCTCATTTTTTGATTCCCCAATTCACAACTTTCCGCTGCATTATGACTTGAAATTTTGTTTTGGATTTTTCGACCTATCCTGAACGGCCACTATGAATGAAAACGTACGGTAGACTTCTTCAGCAAGTCATTCAGTCACCAGACATCTTTGAAAATGAACTGTAAAAATAATGTTTAAAATATTCACGTTTAGAATACAAACTAGTCAACCTTTAAATATAAAGGACAGAGTAGTTTAGTGTTCATCAATGTTACCAATGCACATAAAAACCCTGGATTCCTAAAAAATGTATGGTTTTCGGATGTACACCTAAACAATTTCATCAACAAGCAAACTACACGTTTTCTTAGAGAAGCCACAACAAGTGATGTTGGTGCGTTGAATCAGGAAGAGGCATACTGGTTCTGTATTTCGTTGAAGATGATAACGGAAATGATGTTACTGTAAACCAAGTACGTACACAGAGTACTTTTTGAAAGAGATCTGACTTTTGGTTTCTAGTGGTTCCAGCACTATGGCGCCGACAGTCAGACCGCTGTAGCCACTATCGCTTTACTTAAAAGAAAGTTTGGCAACCGTCTCACTTCCCGAGGAACAAACTTTCCTCGCCTTTCTCACTCCCTCGTCCTTTCGTCACCACATAAGTACCTTATGTACTCACTTAAGAAGGAAACTATATGTATAATGATGAGGGAAAGCATCTTCAGAAACGAACTGACGACTCCCATTGAGGAGTTCTTTAAGAAATAACTAGATTCATTAGAAGCATGCAACAACCGTTTTCACCAACACCTTAAAAGATCTTCAAGAAATATCATAGAGTTGCCTAAAACTTAACGGAGGGTATATAGAACATGAGTGTGTTAAGAACTAAAGTTCTCAGTACTAAAGTGCTGTACTTTGTATTTTCTCCAAAATAAAATATTTAAAACTATTATAATTTCAGTACATTTTATTTTGGCGCATACCTACTGCAATAGTACATATCTCATCAAAAGTTCCATTTTCAATTATATATTTAAGAAAACTCATTTCGGCTGGATCGTATTTTGTTATAAAACATCAACATAAAACAAAATACTTCCATCATACGCAGTCACCCAGGAAGAACTTACTACAACTATTAGGTTAGTAAATTATTGTTGCGCGGAATAAAATATAAGTGTTACAATGGTCACTAAATAAAACATAACTTACTAAGATCATAATTCTTTGGATTGACTCTACTGGTGTTCATCTCAGCACTTGGACCATTAGCATAGCTTAGAGTAGTGTAAGGCTTGTTGTCCATATCCGACAATAGATCCGCAGCAAGGATGTCATCTCCTCGAGTAGGATATCCACTAAAACTCATAGTATGTGCATGATCGGAAGTCACTACAATCAGAGTATCTTGTATGTTTGTCATTTCCACGGCCGCCTGTAAAAAGAAATAAATCATCATTTGTATTTGATATATACTGGGTGATTCAGAACATACGGCATTGTCTCGCTAGCTCATTCTATAACTAAAAATAGGGGAAAAGTACATATAAACATAGGCCCGACAACCCTTCGTTTCCCAGATATCCGCCATTTTGTTTTTTCCCCAAAATAATTCATATCTAGAAAAATTATTGACTTATTGAGTTCAAACTTTCCATGAAGTTTTACCTAACAATGATCTATCTCAAGAAAAATAATCGATTCTATCCAATCGTGCGTTTCAAAATGGCTGCAGTTTGAAAATTTCAAACCTAAATTACTCAAAAACCGTACATTTAAAAAAAATTAAGACACCTTTTTTGCAGCCCTTTTGATTCCCTATAGGATGGTGTAACTTTCAAAACAATCGGATGAAAGTTAAGTTATGTGTATTGAATTGGTTTGTTCAATCCAACATCCTATACCAACACAGTAAACACAACAATATTGTATGTACATAATATGCTGTTATTATCTTTAACTTAACTATTAGCTTTCATCCGATTGTTTTGTCAGTTCAACCTTCCAATATGGAATCAAAAGCCTATGTTTATAAGATCTTTTTTTCTTACATTTAGCTATAGACTGAGTTACCGAGACATTACCGTATAGTTCTGTATAATTAAATGTTTAACTACTCAATGTATTCTTTAACAGTTAATATTACTACACTAATGAGTTATACAAAACGTCATAACATTAAATGGTATTAATTTTATTATTTTCTGTAATATGAAAATTGAAACATCGGTCAAAGATGAAATCAAAGGACTTTAATAAAGTAATTTGTGAGAATCATTCTTAAACTCAAAATTATACCTTTATATTACCGAACTTATATTTCTATACCTGAACAGCTTTGTGCATTTCCACGGTCTCGTCCAACGCTCTACGCGCTAAGTTTTCATGATGAGCGTGGTCTATACGCCCTCCTTCTACAAATAAATAGAACCCTTTTGATTCCTTTTGCAACATTTTGATAGCGATTCTGGTGAGTTCTTCTAAGGTAGGTTCTGTAACTTCATCGGCTTCCAAATGGTATTGCATGTGTCCCGGTTCAAAGAGTCCTGAAAAGTAGAATTTGACTGTCATTTATCATTTTTATATTCGCTGTTTATATATTTAAAAGATGTAAATATAATTTGGGTTCAAATAATTTATACAGTTTTTGTCTAGCCATTAGTAGCATTTTTACAACTGATTAACGAAAGGAAGGCCCAATTTCACAAAATTATCGTCTGTGAACTTTGTTTAAAGACAGTAAACATACCACGTGGTTTGTAAACTTGAAACAGACTAAAACTGATGGGAAAAGTATGTTTTTTTTATAATATAATTCTAAATATTACAGAAATAACAATGTTATTAATAATAATCTAATCTCCATCGGGGGTAAATAATTTATAAATAGTTCTCAATTAATTTTGTTTACAGGTAAACTCAATACCTTAAATATCCTACGTAAAATAACCTATCCTTCTGTAAATTCCTTTAATATTTATTTGCCCCATTAGTTTTCTGACAAATGAAAATAAGGAGAAATATTGGTTTCACTGAATTACCTAGATAATGTTTTCTCTTTTTTTTCTTTAGTATAATTTTCTCCAATTATATTCGTTTCGATAAAATGTGTTGTATAACTTACCCATCAAGTAGTCTGTTTTGGAAATGTCAGTGCTGAGAAGTTGTTCTCTGTTCCAAACAAATTTAGAAGATGCACCGTTTTTAGTTTTTAGATTTCTCCATTCTTCGACAAGATTGGTTCCATCTAAACGCTCTCCTTTTTTATCTGCATATTCATAGTCAGTTGTGGTATTGGGTAAAAACTTGACCCGACCTCCTCCAAGTATAACCTAAATTAAACAGTATAAAGAATAAGTTTTGCAAACTGGACTGTAAAGTGAAAATTATATTTCAAAATTTAAAGCTCTAGACTTTGCAGCTTTAAGACCTGTTTCTGTATATTATTTTAAAATGCAGATATAAAACATTTAGTAGTTTAATTATAACAATTAATTTTAAAAAATTGCTGTATGCAATATGATAAACTATTTTCAGTATATTACAACACAATTGCTGAAATCGTTATTTATATGATTCTTATACTTAAGATACCAAACCAACAAAAATGCTAACGCCCCAGGACAGGTTAGGTTAGTAAACTAACCTATCTTAAGCTGACCCGAACTAGAAAATTATTGTTGTTGTCGAATTACCCAGTTGGAATTGGTCCAAGGTCCTAACGCTTCATGATTTATAAAGGTATTGGCTGGCTGTTAAATTGGTGCTATGATTTGTTTTGTTTTTCTTTCATTCCTGGTAAAATGATTTCCAACAACAAATTGGAAGTTAAATCTCTACCTACTCTAAATGGTCAGATTTAAAATTACGAAATCAACATAGATTTATTTTAGGCACAAACCTATCACAATAAAAATCAAAAACTTAAATCAAATTCAATATACATGATTTGTGTATTATAAGTTGAGCGTGTTCAAATTGATAATACATTACTAAAAAGTATTGTTTTTAATATACCTAGCGTTCTCGGTAGTATTTTGGATATAAATTTTATAATTATTAAAAAACTGTTTATATAATTAATTATAAATATTAAAAACCTAATAGCATAACATCAAATTTCTTGGAACGGTGGTTCGTTCTAATATTTATGTGTTTTATCGAATATTTGTGGCTTACTATAAAAATCCTATTAATGTTTGTCTATTAATGCGTTTAATTAATTTTTTTTGTGGTTGGGCTTATTTTCATATAAATTAGTTCTTGCGAGTAAAACATTGTGTAATATGTGTTAGTAATTAGTTATCAATTAATACTGAACTACATGTTACTCTATGCTAGTCCACTATCAACTCCAACGGCTAACGGAAATGTTGGCCTGCAGACTTAACAATAGAATAAGGTGTTAATAAATTACAGAAACCAGTTCGCTTTGGTTGATTGTCTTAAGCTATGTGCAACTTCATTTAGTAAATTAATTGGCAAACTTTGTATTACAAATAGAATATTCTCATGCTATTGTCTACGTATAACTCTAACTATCCTGAATGATTAATTTAAAATTCATGTCTACAGGGCACAGTTATTACTCGTACTACATTAACGGTTTTAGGCTTTGTAAACTTTGCCAACTAAATTGTCTTACATACACGTAATATTGTATTTCAGACGCAGAGCAATATTAATAAACGCAAAGAAAGAAATAGAATAAGACTATTTAAAAAAATAGTAGTTTTTTAATCAGAAAATACATTTTTTACTTTCTCGCTATACTATAGTCTATAGTATAGTGATCGCAAAAAAAATCGATGTTGAGATTTTTGTGGAAATATCCGTTTTGGGACCCCTTGAGTCCAAAAAAGTAGTTTTTACAAAATGTCTGTATGTATGTCTGTATGTATACAAAGCTAGAGCGAAAACTATTCGTTCGATTTCAAACAAATTTGCACCATACATGTCAAGTAGGCCTGTATAGATGCACGAAAAACGGTTTCGAAAAATTTTTGAAAAACAACCTCCTTTTTGACAAAAAAAAACCTCAAAAAAATCTGTTATTATTTTTTTATAAAAAAAACTGGTTAAACTATTTTGATAAAATTTGGCTTATTTGTAGCCTTTAATGTAACCTACCATATGCAAAAAAACTGCATCTTTCTAAAAATTCTCGTTTAGTTAGTAATAATAATAATAACTAATTATTGGTTGTTTTTTGGCCATAAATGGGGTTGTTTTTCAAAAATGATCAAAAACTTTTTACGTGCAATCTGTACAGGCCTAAGTGTTTGGTGTTTGGCTAAATTTCTTCGAAATCGATCGAATAGTTTATCTCTAGCTAATAATAATAATATTCATTAGTTAATCTCCTTGTTTAAAATCACCTCTTCTACCCCTCCTACAATCTTGAAGTCACTGTGAATCTGTTTAGTAATTTAAATATGTTTGTGAGAAAGTATGTGCCAGTTTCTGGTACCGTTTATTTGTTATGTATTTCTTGTATAGTAAACAAGAAAACTATGCAGACAATAAACCAAAATGAAGACAAACTAAACCTATGTACATTTCGATGACATATTCATCGTTCTCAGAGAGTTGTTACATTAATTTAAAAAAAATAAACGTTTTGACGTGACTTTATAACCTTTTTATAAACTAACGAGCGGATTCGACTTTGGTAGAGACGGAATCCGAGTAATGATCCTCAACTTGCATATAATTGTATTACTAAATTTCTGTAAACTCGATGACTGGTACATTATATAAGACCTTCAGACCTTCAAGGAATTGATTCGACAGATTGTTATTTCAAAAAGAACTCACCTTTATAAAAATAAAAATAAAAACACAGAACACAATTCTCATAAAAATATGTTTAATTGTCAAACGAGTTTCAACGACTAAGTCATCATCTTCATTAACATTTGACTGTAGATTTAGTCATTGAAACGCGTCTGAAAATTAAACGTATTTTTGTGTTCTGTGTTTTTATTTTAATATTTCTCACGAGTCAAGCTCGGTTATTTCTATACCTGTACAGCGTTTAAAATTTATATTACATTTCAACAATGTATTACAGTCATACAAAATACTACCATCATAGCGCTTAAAAATCGTACATAAAGTTTTTTACATTTGACAAAAATTAGCAAATTAGTACTATACAAAAAGTATTAATTATTTATTCCTTTCGTTGTATTGTGTTTCTCTCCAAATACCGTGTTTGCTCAATTTTGGATATGTTTCACTTCGGTTTAGAATTCCAACACCAAAACAATGTTTATTTGATATGGGTCGAAATCAGTTGTCATAAACTAGAAATATATTATTTAATTTGATGTTTCATTGATATTTGTTATAGTTTTGTACAGTATAGACGTATGCTATGTACAATATGGTTTTGCATATTTAGAGTTCTACTGAACCGCTTTTTATAATGATGATTGTGCATTACAAAATAATTAATTGTTTACCTAAACGTTAAGGGAAGTTCATCTTTCTTTCTTATTTCATGGCGAAAATGAGAAAATATATTATTTAGAATATATGCGATTTCCAACGCATTAAATAATTAACACCGTCCCACTAGAATTGTAGAAATAATCGTTACAGGAAAAATAAATCTTGCTATTTTATAAATATAGGCATATCTTACGTTTAATGTATAACGGTAATTGTAATATCAACAGCTTACTATAAATAATTATTAATTAAATATAAATATCATGCGATACTGGTGCCATAAATATTGTTTTACAACATAAAAGTGATCTAAGTACGCCTATCACGCAATGCTCATTATTACTACTTCTGCTTTGGCGTCGTGTAGGAAGAGAGAGAGAGAGGAAGAATGGGAATATGGTTCAGTTGCGCCAAACGTTAAACATTTAATTTAAAGAAGTTTCGTTTTTAAAATTTGTATTCCCAATGTATGAAGTGTTAACTTTATTATGTACTAATATTTGTATCAATATTATTGTAAGCAATCTATTATCAATAGGACTATTTCACAAAGTTCCTTTTTTGATAATAACCTATATCAATAAAAATATATAAATGTTAGTTTTTCAAAATCTTAAATCTCCGAAAATTCTTCACCGATTGCTTTGAAATTTTAATATAACTTTGCATTTGAATACACTCGTGTTTCTAAATGCAGTAATCAGCTGTTTACGCCAATATTTCCATTTGATTTCAAACTTAGAAACAATGATTTGTATTTGTAACTTTTAGGTTATTATTTTGTAAATAAGGCCATTTCTTAGACGTAAAAATAATACACACTATACTAAATAGAAGCCAATGGGAGCTCCATAACAAATACTAGTTAAATATCCATTATTGTATTTGTAGCCATATCCGATTGCTATTATATATAATATTATTATTTATACATGCCTTATCAATCATTTTAGAAGTATTTATATCGTTTAGTTTGTGATATGATAGACTTGATGACAGTCGCATACTGTGACTCAAATAAATTCAACAAATGTTTTAAATGTTTTACCAAGTGTCGTTTTTTATTTATTATGTTTTTATTTATTTACGTGTTAAATATCAAATTAATCTCTGTTAATAAGTGTAACTGTGAGAAGTGTGTTTTTGTGTATTCGATCTGATGATGCCTGAAAATGAAAAGGTGAAACAGCTTTAAACGATATAAAGACTTCTAAAAGGATTGCTAAGTCAAGTATAAATTATAATATTAATTTATGTTAGTAAAGTGTTTAGTGTTTGCTCTAATATTTCTATGAACAGCTGATTTCAAAATTTGAAACATTGTTTGATTTCTAACTTTTATGTTTGGAAGTGTCGACATGAACCTTCCTGGTTCTTTTAACGTGTATCTTATGTTATAAAATTTTCTAAATAAATTGATTTGAACATTTAACATTATTTACCATCTTATCTTTGAGGTTATTACTAATCCTACACCTTTATTATAAATAAAACATAAGTTGAGTGTTTAGACGATAGAAACGAGTTCCACGTGTGGATTATGCAGGGGTCTCCCCTAGTGTATAATAAAGATGCAGGCCTACTTTGTTTAATAAAGTATTTAATTACAAAAATAACAAAAATAAATGACAAAAAGGTATTACCTTAACATTCTTTCCGGGATCATCCATTACAAGCTGCTTGGCAATATCGGTGCACATTGGAGCTGAAGGATCTGAGTTTTTGGAAATATCGTAATCTGATTCAAAATTTCTTTCAGCTGTGAAAGCATAGTTTCCGCCCGGTGACGCATGCGTAATCCGTGTTGTTGTTACGATGCCGGTTCCTTTGCCAGCGTCCTGAGCCCACTTCAGAATGGAGTGCACCCTGCAGTCGGGGTGGTTTACTAGGGTGCAGTTGCCTCTTTTCACCTCGGCGTTGACTCCCAGAGTACCAAAGTTGGCTTTAACACCTCCTAAGTAGGCTGTAGCTGAGCATGCCGAGTCCGCTACTTGCATGTTTACACAATATGTCTGCAACAACAACAAAATATTTCTCTCTATTGTATAAAAAAGTTTGTCTACTTCTTCTTCTCATAATTTTAAAGTAATAAGAATAGAATAAATACGTAACCAACAAGAGACCACTGTCAAGAGAACCAACAAAGCGAACACTGTCAAGGGAACCAGCTTCACCAGGCTTGAGAACGAAATACTGGCCCTAGAACTGCGGGAGAATTGGCCGGCCAAGTGTGGAAGCGGCAAACCACGCCACACAGAAAGGAGGCAAAAGGAAAGTCGCTGACGTTAGTGGGGGAGTTGTGCCGACCGCCAGGCTGTTTCACCAGGAATAAATTTATTTATTTAGTAATTCAATAAATCTGTTCTACTTAACAAACACCTGCATCAACACGAATAGACGATACATAGTATATAATAATAAGTTATTATAATATTAATATATTATAATACAGTTTTAATATAGAGAGGTGGGGTGGGGGTTGGCGAGCGGAGCGAGCAGGGGCAAAGCCCCCTAGTAATATTAAATATAAAAAGAGCTTTAAAAAGACAAAAATATATAGTTTCCATGTGCGAGTTAATTTTTTATTTCAAGATGTCAAGAATTCTCTGTTTTAAAGCCAACTTGTAATGAATTATTGTTTATTTTTTTACAATCTCGTTTGTTCGGAAATTTGTCAAGATTCGTGTGGTGGAAATAATAAAAGACGTTTCGAGAGTATACATTTAAATATGAGGTTTCTTTTTTCATAATTTTATTTTATTTTTAGGTTTGGTGGCAAAGAAATAGTCTTGTAGGTTTATACAAAGTGTCCCAAAAAACTATAGCTTGCTATACAGGATCGTCTAGTATACATTAAAATAATTACAGTAACTTTTTTGATTCGGCTTATAGTTTATTCGCAGTCCGCCATTTTGTTTGTTTACAAAAACTAGCTCCAGAAATAAATCATATATTTATTTCAAATTTGCTATAAACATTTTGAATGTTACGATTTACAAGTGTAAAAAAGACCAAAATTGTAGGTTTACAATTTTCAAAATGGCGGCCGTTAACAGTTTTAAACGTAGAATATATTTAAAACCGCTAACTTTAAAAAAGAAAAGAGACAAATATTTTATTTTTATTTTTTAACTTCAAACAGAATGCTTTTTTTTCTTTTTTTTTTTTTGTCGTTTCAGTAATTCAAATTATAACTGAGTTATGGAGAGAAAAAACTGAAAACATAATTTCTTGATAATTGTCAACAACATCCAAATTAGCCTAAAAAAATTTTTTTTTAATTCTTATAGTTTAAATAAATAATATAAAATCCATTCGTCTGAAATGTTGGTTTTAGGCTAATTTGAAATGATTTAAAAAATTACCAAGAAATTATTTTTTCAGTTTTATTTCAATAACTCGGTTATCTTCTGACCTGCAGTAACGACAAAAACAAACATTTTGTCTATCGTTAAAAAAGAAAAATATTTTGCCTCTTGTACATTTTTTGTTACGTTAAAGTTTTTCAAGATATATCACTTTAAACATTTGTAACAGCCGCAATTTTAAAATTATCAAAATAAATTCTTGGTTTTTGTAAACTTATAAATCGTAACAATACAAAACGCTTATAACAAATTTTAATTTAATAAAAAAATTTTAAAATGTACCTAAAATTAACAAATTTTAACTCAATATCTTATCTATTTCTGTAGTTACAGTGAGTTTTTGTAAAAAATCAAAAGGGGTATTGCGCCTAAATTAAGCTGAATACGAAAAAAGGGACTGAACATTTTTATTTATTTCAATATATACATACGATCCTGTAAAATAGCCCGACAAGTTTTTTTTTGTGACACCCTGTATATGCGTTAGGCTGATAAAGGGAGTTGATTTATACTCTCAAAATTTTATGTAGGTATTATTTTCTTTATAGAAAAATAATGAACAACGTTTGTTATCGTTTATATACAAAAGTTATATCAAACAATTATAAAAATAGGAACAATCCATCATTAGAAACTATCTTTAGAAACAACATTTTATACTCAGGTCGAATGTTTAAAATGTCAGAGGTATGTTTAAAGTGACGTATTTGACATAAGTCATAATATGCTTTATTATTTTTGTAACTTGAAAACTCGGTAAAACCGTTAGCATACAAAAAGTAAATGGTAGTTCTAAATCTATTGAATGTAAAGCCACTCTGTATATAAAGCTAAATAAAGTAGGGTACCTTTGACTGAACTGAAACTATCACGTTATTAAAATTGTTTATACTTGTTGATAATACTAACTGTAGGCTTCAAATATTTCAGAAAAGCCATTGTGATATATACACAACCGATTAAGCTAAAACGTAAAATTTAAAGCATATAATTTACAATGTAAAAAATTTGTAAAATTCTGTAAAAATATTTGTTTTATCAGAATAATATGTAAACTGACTGTAACCACAAAATCGTAAAATCGCGATAGCGATTTAAATGGCTATCATAAAACTTACTCCATTGTTGATTAAATGTTTATAGATTAGGCTGTCAAACAAACATTATTTTGTGCTATGCCTATTATACACCGCTAGTAAACTATGCAACAGTTTTGAAGATGTTAAAAAAATGATTCTGTTATATAACTTCAAAAGTTATAACTTATAATCATAATAACCTACACTTAAAATTTCCAACAGAAGCATTATAATTAGATATTAATTAACATTAAATTCAATACTTTAACTTTCTAATCAATATTATATGATTTTACAGCTCGGAAATAAGATTGTGATTATGATTCTAATCTGGAATATCTTACAGCTTTAATGTTCCCGGCAATTCTTCACCATTGTTTGATTTTAGTATATAAATAATATATTTATATTAAATTAAGAAACACAATTAAATTACGATACACTCTCATGTAATTTCTGTAGTTTATACGATCCCAATTTCCTACCAATTGTACATGTTGTCTTTCTCTCTTCTTTGAGACATTTTGTGTTTTATGTAATAATCTCAATGAATCTACAGAACTAAGATATGTACCACAAACATTAAATACTCATTGAACTGAAAAAAAAACATTATAAAAATTTAAACAACAAAGTAATAGTTTACTTACATTAAAAATATGTAAAACGGAATATTTAGTTTCTTAAGACAGCTGTTTATTTCAATAAGATTACATAAGATAAAACACATGTGACACAGATACAATAAAATATTTCTTTCATAAGATATAAATGGGAAGTTTAATGCCTAAGGCTGCAAAGCTCTAATTATTGAGGATTTCGGAACATCTTGAGAAAAACCTTTAATTTAACATATCAATCGTCAAAATAGGCCAAGAAATTAAACTATGACTGATCTCACAAAAAATGTCTTGGGGGAATTCAGAAATAAGATGCGTCAGGATAACGTATGTTTTATAATCATGGTTAGCATATTATTATTATATTTCTTTCACTATTAAATCATTAAATTATAAAATGTACTTAAACATAGCATATTATAAAATTTTTAAGCATTTAACACAAAGTTTTAAACAAAACATTTCAAGTGCTAGAGAAATGTTTGCATTTTTTTTAGCTATTGATTACCTGGAATACTGAATATTTGGTGTACTATGCTCACAAAAGTTAATTTTGTAATTTAATAACGGACTAAATTTGTTTACGAACTAATTTTTCAATCCAATTTTAACAATCACAACTTACCTTTGAAAATCCGGTGTATGGAAACTCTTCGAAACTTAGTTTTGCATTTTCTCCTGCAGTTCCATTTAGTTGACCTAGATATATTCTCGCAGCGGCTAGATTAGGAATGGACATTCCATCTCCTAGGAACATAATGACATTCTTAGCAGTTGTGGTTATCTGAGGGGTTGCTACTCTCTTGAGGAGAGTTGCTTTTCCTTGCTCCCTCCAATAGTTGATACCTAAAATGAACCATGTAAGTTAGTTTGTGAATAAATATATTATTACTAAAATATAGTGATATTTTAATGACAGGACATATTTCAAATTGATAGTAAAAAAGTACTTTGATAATTTTAACTAAATTCCATGTTTCATATTCTGTTTGCAGTTTTTCTGTATAGTTAGAAGGATCAAGTTTAGTAGATTCATTCTGGTTAGGCTATAAATGAACAAAATATTTCACGTAAATATGTTTACAACTAAATAACACTTAAAAAATAGTCAGTTAATAAATTTTTCAAATAAATTGTTTCGTAGATTGGAACTAAAGGTTAAGAAGAGTTACCAGATAAGTTAAAATGTCAACCTTTGTTTTGAAACAGAAACAATAATATCAAGTACATTTTCATATTAACATATAGAGATTTGTTTTAAAGCAATCCTTAAAAAAAATCACAAATACAGTTCTTATACTATTAAAATATTTTAGAATCAAGGGTCAGGCAAGTCTATATAAATATACATAATCTATGCAAATGTATTGAATGTTAGCAATTGAATAATAAAAAGAGGACTGGTTTACTTTATCTCAAATCTTAAACAATGGTCTACTGTCCTGATTGGTTGTGCAGAGTAAATTAATTAATAAGGAATTGTATCTTTCTATGCAGATTGATAAAAACTACACTACACTCCATAGGATAAAAATTACAATCCCAATAAAAGTAGACGGTAAAATGATTGTTTGAATACCAATACCAATTCTCAAAATATAAACTGTAAACAATCGTTAAAAACAAGGAGAAATAAAATTGTCATTAAATTTAAATTGTCACTTGAAACATTTGGACTATTGTTTATCAGTTGTAATTTGTCATTTTAGAATTTAGAATTGTCTGTGAGCTTCTGACAACACTGGGCGTTCAACGAAGCGATCAGTGTTAGCTGGTCGTGCGAAAGGAAACTCCAGTACTGTGACAAGATCCACTCTTGCGTAAAAAGAGTGTTCTGGACATAGATTGTATGGCCGAGTAACCTCTATTCCCTCAGGTCTCGCAAGGTCGTTCGTCTGATAAACTTCAAGATTTAATTGCTTTCCAACAATGCTAGTTTTATTGCTTATAATTAACAAGTAGAAGAATAGTGTTTTTTTCAATTCGCACAAGCAACGACAAAAAAGCATCCGCCGTTTATAATCTATTCAGTGCAGGTTGAAATCTAACAAGGAAAAGAAATAAAAGCGTAGCGAAAGTCACACGCTACTCATAACAAATAAATTAGTTGGGAAATTTTGGTCGGATAATTACTGATAAAACCAGTAAGTTGAAAAAAAATCATTCACACAAACTGAGACATTTAAATTGTGTGTGGACTTCATTAAGGTATTGTAAAATAACACAAACTTCCCACTAAATATTAATTGAAACCGTATTTTCTTTACTTTCGCTGAAGTTTTGATAGAACAATTAATCTCTCGAACAAATAAAAAACAGTCTGGGAAGACGTTTCAACTTAAAAAATTAACATTATTATGCTAACAATTTTAAAAAAAAACCCATTTTTTATGATTCCCATCGTTAAATCAAGTTGAACATGTAGTAAAACATAATCTAGGAATAATTAATACCAAATTAGGACTAAAATATCAATAATTTGAGGAACACACAAAACTGCCTCATAATCAATATTATTGTTCAAACTACAAACTACAGAACATTAGAAGACGCTTTTTGGTTTTTAGAGATTTTTTTAATTTAAACTGAATATTAACTAGTCCTAAAATAGTTACATAATATATATAACTTTCCTAGTACTTTCTGAGTCAAAACTTTCATCTTTTATAAAAATTACAAATGACAAAGTTGATTTAAAATTCTTGGTTTCTGTAGTGTGTTTACTAGTAAAGGTTTTTATCGAAACCCTTAACACACAATTGGATATTTAAAGAAGGGGTATTAAATTGTAAATGGAAAGAACTCGTAAAATGTGTCCTGCAATTAGCTATAAAATGTCTCTTGATTTTATTACCTTGCCTTAGACAGGTTCATTGATAATTCTGGGAATGTGTTGTTTGTCAATTAAAAATTCTTCCGAAGAGCTTTTTCCTTTCTTATAAATAACATCTGGAATCTAATATTAAAAAACGAAACATTTTCATAGATAAAGAAGGTTATTAATTGGAGATAATGCGTTGGTTTGTAGTAGCGGTGTTGCGATTCAATACGCCATGGTTCGACCTGTATGAGTTTTATTCCGGATTAACGACGTTAAATTTGTATGTATTATTCCAATCCGGCATTCCTTAGTTGTACGAACATAAAGTGAGAACGTTTAGAAATACTGATTGTATGAGTTATATTCAGCGGTCGGTGCAAATTAAAATTAGTTATCTCTATCCGGCTTTATTATAACCGGAAACTGACAAAACTGACCGGAAACACTTACCATTATACCTGGTTAGTATTACGTGTATTAAAATGTTTATGCAATGTAGTTGATAAACGTTATCTTTGGCTTGAACCATAATGTTACCTTGACTGCCACGCCAATAGTTATGACAACAATTGCAAAGTGGTCTAGTTAGTAAATTGTTTTCCTTGACAGATTCTGTGTAAAATATATTGTTAATGACATGAACTGTGCTTTAAAATATGGACATGAACTTTTTTATTGCAATTTTCAATATTATTTAATATACTCTAACATTCATTTTAATGGTTATATAAAACAAAATTAAATTTACTTTTAGGATAAACTAACCTAATTTTAACTGGAACCTAGTGTTACTAAATAATTGTATTTTTTAAATGTTTACATTTATGACAATAATAAAATCGCATTACATATTTTTACTTAAAAAAATTAAATGGATTCTTCATATATATTTATACAATACATATAATACAAATACGTTTTCTGTTTAATATAATTAATCCTAGGAATAATTAAACAAATCGGGAGAAGGGAAGTTTGGCTAGCATGGCAAGGGTTCCGTACTGCTAGCCGTTCTCAATTTTATCGAACATAATATAAATGACAACAACACATGAACACTTTATATACAGAATAAAAACGTAACCAATAACAATAACCCTAGCGGAAACCCAATAACAATTATGGACCAAAAAAGGAAGCGACATTTACCATCATATACACGAAGACCATAATTTAATTTAAAAAAAAAACATTCTCCATAGTTTTCCTGTGCCCTTTTTGGCTTTTAAAATGTTAGCTACAGCACTTTTGGAAAGAGAAAATGCGTTTTATAGAATCACTTCCGAAAATAATTTGGAAACTACATATCGTAAAACTCTAAAAACCTAATGTTGATATTTTTGCATAAAGCATTTTTAAAAATCTATACAACAATATCATGCAATATTTATTTTTGTCATTTTCATACTTTTCCACTTTGTCATCGATATACAAATATATGTTTGAGTTTTGATTATTGTAATACTGTTGGATTGACATGCTTTATAATTACGTCAATTTTTGTTCATAGCCTTATCAGTTTCTGAAAAATTTCATTGGAAAATATAATCGATTGATCCTGATGGTTTGTTTGTAAATATTCAAGTAAATTATTATTCAGTTTTTTGTATTAAGATTAAACCTTTACTGATATGATATAATTTGATTCTGGTAAATAAAATGTAAGATTAAAATGTATGAGAAGAATGCTGACTATAGACTAAAAAATTACTGTACAAATTTTACAGTTAAAAAAATCGACAATCGTAGGAAAGCGTAAAACGGTTGAAACTAGGGTTAGGGTATTTTTTATATTGTTCGTTCTCACTAAACTGTTAACAACAAGCAAACTATTCTATAGAAAATCTGTTGCTTTCTATAACATATAAAAATATAAGAGATGTATATCTAAAGATTTTGAGTCCTCGTTATTTTTTAGTTGTGGACAGTTGTATATCAATATAACCTTAAAGCTAAAAATGCTTTATTTACTTAGAGTATTTTTTATTGTATGAAGAAAACAAACTTATACATTCACAGCAAATTACACTCTAAGAGGTAATATTGTTTTAATAGATTGATTATCTGTATCTTAATTTATACTCATGAGACCTGGAAATTTGGAGGTTTTTGTCTATCTAAAAAAATAATATTCTCACGTAATCTATTATTATTAGGTTAGTTTTCAAATGATTTTTACTGTTAAACATAGTTCAAATATACTTATCTCTGAACATTTTGCAACTTTGACTAATTGCAGAACCAGACGTGACTTCGTGATGTAGAATTTATTACATGGAACAACGAAGAATTCTTTAAAGACTCTAAGAACTATTACGATAAAAACATACATAATTTAGTGGTATTTATCACAGCTGATGTGTAACTTCACTTATCTGAAGATTGTTGGTTATGCTGTAATTTCGCAGTTGTTATTTACAAATCTCACCTTTTGTACGATGAGTTTTTTGCAGTATACTTTACATCAAATAACTAACAATTATAAAATATTTAAAAATGAAACAACAAAATATGTTTTTAGTATTTGGCAGTGATTTTCATTAAAACAATTATGGTAAAAGGTAGAGCATAACACGTTCACACATTCTTTGATTGATATCATTATTGACAAAAGCTTGAGATAATTTTGCAGTTTGTCTTCCTTTTCTATTATTATACATTTTTCTGACTTTTTTAGTAGTGCTTCCTATAGAAATTCAATTATCTGTTTAAGTTTTTGCAAGAATTTCAACATTAGTCGCACACACCAAATCGTATGACACTAAATTGTTGTATAGAAATCACTTTTTCCCGCTCATTTATTTCATGACATTTACACGCGGTTTAGTACTAAATTATAATTGTATACGTGATTTCTATATCACAGAAAACCATCTCCTAGAAAGTAAGTTTTAGAACAGTAAATTTAGTTTTACTTTATGGTCTACAGTTTAATTTATTCGCATTAGTAGAAATATACTACGAACATTAAAGCAACAAAAACTATTCTGTTTATTTTTCCGCACTTCAGCAATTAATAAAATGTTTACGTAATTATTAGAAAGGTAATCTGTTCATTAATCCAATACAATACTATTAATATCCAAGGACTCGTTTTAGTTGTTGGGTTATTTAAAACAAATTATTGGCTTTGCAGGAAATAAGGCATTACTTTAATAACTAGGTAGGCTACAATAGGATTTTCAATTAAATAATATTCATGTACACCACAAATGTGATTTTAATTTGTAACTAGCTATCATTTTATACTATGCATAACTGACTAGCAAAAGTAATGTTATAGAATTGTTATTCAGTTTGCTATTCAGTTTACTTGTATTGTACATAAAACTCATTACCTAGTGTAAAATAATTCTGAGCGGTAAATACTAGGAAAATTTGCATGGAAGTTATTTCACATGATTTTTGTTATACAGTCTACTACATTTATTTAAGTATAAAATTGATTCCACAAAGCGTTTGTAGTATAAGAACATTTACTTTAAATAAATCGATTATTTAATCGAAATTATCTATTACATTTTTACTCCATTTCCATTAAATTTCTTTTCAAAGTTAAAATATCAAAAGTATTAGGCATCAAAGAAATCGGAAATGACTAAATGATGTTATAGCCAAACATGTCTATAATGGATTTAACGAGAACGTGACCTCATACTAATATAGTTACTTGATTCTGTCCTTTCTAAGGACAAGAATAGAGACGTATTTCTATTATTGAGCTAACAGGTCAAGTTCACGATCAGATCACGTGACAACGTTGTAACCTGTTCTCAGCTGACTGTAGGCGGCTTTCCCAGCTTTGCTCGTTTAACCGGTTTAAACTACCAGCTGTTCAATTTTTGCTAATTTTTCCATTTATAGAGTTGATTATTGTGTTCAATTTCTAAAAGTCTTTTCTATTAAAAAATGTTACTTCAAATTTTATTCTTGCGATATTTGAAAAAATACTTATAGAGTATTTCTCATTTACTTGCTTTGATAAAGATTTTAATTATTATAAAAATATTTATTTAAATTAAACGTATTTTCTATTTTGTTAACAATATTTTGATTACATGCATTGCCACTTTAAATATTCATGGTAAATGAGTCAAAATTATTATCACAGAAAGTAGTTACAAATGTTTCACTTCCCATATTATGGAGAAATAGATTCAATGGTCGTTTAGTTAATGCATGTTAATTAGTTTGCGCCTAGAAAAATTTACACAAAAGTATATCTCCAGCAAAGTGGTATTCTGATTTTAATATAATGTTTTATCTTACCATACACTTTTATCGAAATCTGGTCGGTAGTTTGACTACTTACTAGCTGAATACCCCTGTTTCAGTCCAAAGGGGAAAATACTTACCAAATTTCAGGTCTGTACGCATTGTGGGTTTTCAGTGAGTTGGATCTTGTAAATATGTTATAGATTTTCGTTTTTCTTTTACTAGGGGTTTAAATGGGTCTATCATTGTTTAAGTTATCATATTATATCTATTATGTAGGCCTACACGATTACTATATAGGCCTAGTCGATGCAACTATTTAAGAGACCAAGTTTTATATATTTGGCCATAGATTAGATTGTATATAATGGCCAATATTATTTTAACAGAAATTGGGTTAGTTGTGATGTCAGTCACTAGCATAGTTATTTTTAAAATTGCGGCATTTACGCATTGTTTTCTTTGTTGTGTATTTATTATGTGTATAACAGTTGTATCGTATTATAAAATATAAATTTTAAGTTATTTCTGTAACTATAATAAGTCATGCCCGTTAAACTTTGTTGTGGTTTTAGTGTCATTATTACCCCGGAAGCAACATGAATGAAATAAACTATTGGTTTATTGCGTTTTAATTTCGCCTTCAGTGTAATTCGACCCTGGTATTCCAAACATTGATTCGTCTTTGAATATGTCCTCCTTTTAACTACGTCCTTAAATAAGGTGAAGAACGGGACGAACGTTGACGTTAGGCGTTACTTTTACAGACATAGTTTTACAAGCAAAGTAATCATGACAGTGAGATTATAATATTAACATTATGCAAATTTGTTTCGTTTATATTTATTTGTGCTGAGTTTGAAATAGTCGACCTTAATATTGAAATATGAAAAAACAAAAATGTTCAGTAAGAAAATACTATTATGCTTTAAATATTTAGGCTACTGCCTATATAGTTTTTATAATCTACTTCCTCAAATAACATTAACAATACATTAATTTCTGAAAAGACCAAAAGCTTTCAAGTTGAGAAATCAACACGTTTTATTTGAATAACGTAATGTTTCCTTCTACAATGCATCTTGGTTTCATAATATAAAATTTTATAAAAACTTGATTCCGTAACATCTTCCTGTTTGTTATCAAATTAAATAAAACTATTTCAGTATGTCCCTAACAAAGACTCTCCTAGAATGGCTTTATATAATCAAAGTACCAAGGTCGAAATAAGGAAAATTATTGTGAATGACGATGTGACATTATCACAACCGAGTGCACGATTTAATGACACGAACTTAGGCTTATATTAAATCGAGGCAAACTCGTTTTAATGAGGCAAAAATACACGTGTTTAATTTGAACAGGCAAGTAAACTAACGTAAAGACAGTGTACGTAATGTCTGTGTATTATAATATCTACCTAGAGGGTATGGGTTATGGTAAGAGGAAATATAAGGAAATATACAAATTTTAAAGAAAACTAAAGCTTATAAAAAATGTATTTTGTACAAAAAATGTACCCATGGGAATACTTTTATTATAGTTGATCATACAAGTAACTCGTTAGAATGAATCTTTCAAACTTTAAATGTTTTTCTTAACTATTTATATGCTATCAATATTAAAGAGACATTGAGACGAAAAGGAAAAACTACTATTTTAAAATGTTAGTTATTTTTTTAGTTAAATTTTATTATTAATTCAAGTGTTAAGAAATCTATTTAAGGAGTAGAAATTACTTAATTTCAGTCTAATACCCGTAGTATATATTTTGAGTTATATCCGATACATATACTGCAGATTTTTTATCTAGACTTGTTGACTAGTACCATTATATTGCTATAAGCTCTAAACAACTATATCCCGTAGGCTCTGTCGAATCTACTAAAACCCTTTTTAAACGGAGCTAATTGAGAAATTATTGTTACTTATTAAATTTGACAATTTTTTTACTACCTTGAAAACACAAATGCAACTTAATATTCAACTTATAATTACTACAATATTATACGAAATGTAAAAGTATATGAAAATTTAGTTCATTGTAATTCAATGTAAGCAGCATAATTATCCGTACATATAGGCCTACAAACATCTATCAAAGAATTCAATTTATGAAATAAAATATAGTTTATCCTACTATAAACAACTTTTTCACCTACAATATTTTGGTAAACTGAATAGTCCAAAAATAAATACATTCAAATATATTGTTGCTAATGAAAGCTAAAAAACATTTTAGAAATAATAATATCGAGCCAATATCTACTAGAACACTTTATAACATTTATATTCTGTTTAATAATATATTAATTATAGGCTAAATAAAATTGTGTTATTACTTTAATGTTGTTTCCTGTTGGAGGAGAATAACATTCAGTTTCATACTCAGTTGCAATACCTATCAAAAACTTTTTTTTAACAAAAAACAAACACCTGAAGTACACATTAACTATTGTGTCTCTATCTTTGTAGTTATTGATTATTGAAAGGCGTAGGTATCGAAATCAATCCTTGAATTACAGAGTTAAAATCTTCTGGCAGTATTTCAATATTAGCAAGGAAAAACACTGAACTATTTGATTGCCTGCCTATTTATTGCTTATAAACACTATGGAAAACATGACATTAAAGTTTCCTGTAGTTATATCTTACCTTTTTATAGCTAGGAAATTGCATAATTAACATAGTTTTGTTTTATTCCACTTTTAATTGTTTGTATGAAAGGAAATGTTGTAAACTCTGTTTTAACAATCGGGAGTTAGTTATATTTACTTTTATAACCAATCACTACAAATTTCTATAAACGCATATGTTTTAAGTTTGTAATATTCTAGGCTCCTTCTTGGTAGCCCTTTATCTGGCATTATATCCAGATGCACAATCTATAAAAACGCTATAAACATGTTTTATTCAATTTCCTTCTAATCAATTGAAAGAAAATCTGTTTAACACGAAATAAACATATGCTTGGTTCATATTTTATGTAGTTGATATTTTTTAACGTTTGTACAGTAATATCTACTGCAATCGGAAATAGACTTAAAACTATTTTATCTTCAATTTCGGCCTCGTTTATAAGAATTGCCGCAACTAATTTACGTTTTAGTTTTACGCATTGATAAATTATACCAACAATTTCCGCAATTTAAAAAATAGACTGGTTGATAGAATCGAAAAATGTTGTTTTGAAATGATTTTAGCCTAGTTGTTAGAGCATTGTTTGATATCTCTCAAGTTGTTCATCAGAAATGAAGAGCAAGTCTTCAGAATACTGTTTACTAGTATTGTATCTTGAATACCGTTGTTATCACTCGTCTACGTGATCCAGCACAACGAATGCAAATTATTGTCAAGTAAAACTATTTTAAGATCTCTAGCAATTTATTTACAGACGACACGTTTCGGCTTTACCTGTTACTATAGGCAAATAAATTAAACCATGTTTTATCTAAGTGAGCCTTAAAATAACTCAGTAAAAAATGAATATAATATTATTAAATTCATTGTTTTAATATGTTTACTGGAATGTAAGTAACTGTTGAACTTGAGTATTGATATAATTGACATAATAAAACTTGATCACAAATGCTCACAAATAGTAAGATTATTTTTGGAAACGTTTCAGCGACAGCTACAACAAACAGCTGGAGTGAACATTGCTGATCGTTCGTAAGAAGTTTATTTCTATACTTTTACTGGAATATATTTTCTGTGTACAAATAAAATTTGTATGTTCATTTCTAACAATTTAACCTAAAGCGAACTTTTGCTATTTAGGTGAAACTTTTACTAGCGTTTTTACCTTGTCTGCTAAACGATCAGTTAAGGTAAAGGTGATAACAATCCCAGACATACCGAGTCTTGCAGGTGTCTTTTATTACATTCGCTGGTTAAACCATTAAACCTATTTTAAAAAATAAACTAAATATGGGAATAACAAACTATGACTGTATACTTTTGACAGCTAACAACAAGGGTTCTGAACTTACAGTTTGAGGTAAACAGGTGATACATAAACAATACATACACTCTGCAGAACAGATATTCAAATAAACCATTCAAAAGTGTGCCGGCGTTTAATAATAAGACTTTACAGTACTACAAAGTATTACACAAGTATAAAACAAATATATATACGTTTATCACATTGAAATTATAGTGTAACAATAATAACTCATAATGGAGGGAAAAAAGAGCACGTGTTATTTATTTCACATTTAATAACATAAAAACTCTGCCAACGTATTTTATAAATTAATGAAGGTTTTTCTTAGATTTTAAATATATGTTGAAAGTTTCTTTCATCTCTAAATCACATTTATTTATATAACATATATATCACAAGGTTAACAATAAGAATTTCTTGTTTAATTTTATAAATCACATGGTGGACGTTTTCATCAGTATTACGTTATCTTTCTAAACACTAGGTCATATTTAAAATAAACCAAAACGAGCAAACAATATTGTGACATGTCTTTAAATAATCATGCTTTGTGTTCAAATAGAAGTTAAAAGGACGGAAATAATAATAGAAAATCCGAAGGTAAAGGGAGAACGTAATAGCTGTGTTCGAATCTATGGCAGACCGGCGCTCCCTCACAGTCAATTGAATTACACGAGGGAGTTAATTCCATACAAGCAGTAAGGATGGATTCATTCGTGTATTTAGTGCTAATTTAAACTTACTGTTTTCATCTTGTGCATTGTATTTATTGGTAGTGTCTTCACTAACGATGTACTTGTATTTGTCAAGTCCTGCAAAAAAAATACAAACAATTTAATGTATACAGTTGGAGCAATTACTTACTTTGCATGATAAAACAGCTGTCAGGTACGTTTACTTACACAATACTTAAAACAAACTAATTTCTCACTCTCCTAAACACAAGTGAATAAACAAGTAAACAAATTTGCATGGCAATGTCGATGTTGCGGACTGTTTCGATTTATCATTACGAACAGCACAGATGTCTGCTTAAATTTGTAGCAACCTAGTTAAACTTAGAATTCCATATTGTAGGTGAGCATATATACCAACATTTAACAACAGTTTTCACAAAAACTTATCTCATATCATTACTGTATTTTTGCAAAGTTAAAATATAGTGACAAATCTAAAAATCATGGCTGTGCATGTTGAAGTTCAAAATAGAACACAAATAATGTGATGTGAATTTTATAAACCCGATTGCCGGGTAGAAGTGCCCTACATATGAATTGACGGATTAACATTTGATGTTAATCAGTTTAACGGAATTCATACTTCAATGTAAACATAGACTTAAAGTGTATCTTCTTCTTTAATAAACTATAGAAACATTATTACTTGTCTAGACACATTTAGAGGCAAGGTCTTCATGTTTCAATACAAAGCAACATACTAAATACAATTGTCCATTATAAACTGTATACCCTCCCATTCCAACAATGAAAATATTTCTATATAGGCTATGCCGGCAATTGCTATCAATTCATTATTACCGACTAATACCACGTCGTTGGTAGTAGCTCTCGTTAAGGAAAATATAATAATGTTATAACGTAGAATGACGATTAAAAACCAATCAGACAAGATCGTTGATGTCTTTATTGAAATAATCTTGCTCAGGTTTTCCGCGTGTTTAAAATTAACTATGAAATAAAATTGTTGTCAGGATGGTTATTAATATAATTTCAAAATGAAATTTAAAATAATATAGAATGTTTACTCATATCATTATATATTTCAAAAATTCCTTTCAAATTTGTTACGTGTGTATTTAATTTGTATTTCCCCCTAAAAATATTGTAATTCAAAAAGTAGGTATATAAATTAGTTTGTTTAGTTGGATTTTGTAAAAATTAAACACTATGTTTGATAAAATTAGGGTACAAGTTATTAACGTTGTTCATTTTCTCACATTAATGGTTTTCCATTAGTATACAATTTTAGACGTAATTATATAAGCATAGTTTTTCAGTTTTTAAAATTTGTTTTTACTGGTTAAAACTACGTCCAAGAAAGTTTAATTGAAAGGTATCAAACATCTTTGTTACAAATAGTAAATTGAAACCAGTTGGTCTAAACAATATGGAACAAATAATTACTATAAATATAAAAACATTAAAACTTAAAATTTATTTCTGTTTCTAAAATTTTAAATTGATTTTTTAAAATGAAGATATTTTTTCTGATATCTTTAAGTAAAATTTCAAACTTAAGTAACTTGGGTAAAATACGTCAGGTTTATAATATTTATTTAGATTGAAGAAATATTTCAAAAATATCTAAGTCTAATTATTTTACAGGGTTTTGCTGAAAATAAATTCAAATCAATATGTATAATTAGAATACGGTTTGCCTTGTCTAAGGATGGTCACATATTAGTGAAGCATATTTTACTGAAGCATATGACTTAAAAGGAGTTTAAATTCAATTTTAATGAACAATTCTAATTAAAACAATAGCTAGAAAAATGTATTTTAATCTTAACCGATTTGTAACACATATTTAAACATACACATAAATTAAATATAAATAAGTAAAATATTGATAAACTCACCGCTTTCTTTATCGTGAAAGACAACAGCTCCTCTAACCACCACAACTGCAAATAGCAGACAAACAGCTGTTGTAGTGAACATGAGTCTAGCTAGTTACAGACTGACGCGTGTAAGCCAGGTGACCTCCTGGTTTCAACCTGTAGCACACTTTCCTTCACAATCACCCAAGGGGAATTACACCTATTCACAACACTGTACTTTAATTTGGCTGAACTTTCCTTAAGCAATTTTAAATGTTTTCATTAATATAATGATTTATTATTTTGTCCAGATTAAGCCTATGACGACGTACATTAAGCAATACAATAAATTAATAAAGTAAAGTATTATTTTTTTTTATTTTCTGTTATACACGTGCATTTCAAATAATAATAATAGTGATAGAGACAATACATTACATAAATTAAAGGTTGATGTATATTGGCAAAGAAAACTTAGTAACCAACTTTAAATTTGACATGTATAATCATCTCTCACTCCTCCATTTCTCCCTGCTCCCTCTGTACCTCTCGCTCGAGCATTTCAGAACGGTAGTTAATTATTTTCATGTGATTACACATGTAAAACCAGTATTAAACAGTCAACAATAAATTATAGAACTTAATGACAGGAAAACATATTAATTAATCTATTCGTATGATTAAATTTATTATAAGTCATTACTATGAATAGCTGTATGATTTTAAATTTAAGTCTAGAATCAATGTAAACAACGACCCAGTAAATTAGGTACTATTTCCAAAGTCTGGATTTAAACAATCTGGATTGTATTTGCATTCACGCATTACGATCGGCATAAATTAAATACCTTGAAACAACTGAGATTGTAATAAGTTCTTTTTACAGGAAAGTAAATAATAATATCAACTTATGATTTTTTTAAAGAGTAAAAGTCGATTTTTTATATTGTAATATGAAAAACAACTACTTGTAAACATTTTTATGAGCCTATGACATTTTTTTAATAAAAGCTATATTATTATTATTACAAAATTGAATTGCTACGTCTCTGAAAGAAACCATATATAATTGATTGTTATGTGTTTAACACTTTTAAAGCAATAACTACTATAAAACTATTGGGTTTTTTAAAGTCAATAATACATACAATTTTGTCTCTTATTATTAATAATATAAACTAAAAAAATTATTTTTGCAATTTTTATTGTCTGTTACTATGGCAACCAAGTGTAAACAATAAAAGATACAACAGCTGATTAAGTTGGCTAGCATCATTATTTAAACATTTTTGGGGGATAAATTTAGGTTAACTCCAGCTTTGAAAAATATAAATAATTTAAAACAGTATTTTAAACTAAGTTTTAGCTAGAAGCTTGATAAGGAAACATTACAAGGTTAATCTAATGTTGCACTATTGGTACAATTAAAACGTCCATAGAAATCTAGTACTATGTTTCCAACAGAAAGTGAGTTCATTTTGTCTGTCATCCGAACACACATTAGTTTAAAATTAATTATTTTGAAAAATAAAGACCGAAACAAAAAACCAATTAATCGTTGGATTGCTAATTAAATCGTAATCTTAAATTCTGGAGCAAGTAAGGAAGCCGAGGCCGCCTTCTTAGAACAATACAAGTATTGCTGTATTTGTAAATCCATAATATTGTTAACATCAATAATATTAATTTGTCATCCTGAAAAGCTGATCAAGTTGACCTAATGAGTCGTACTTCTTGTTTACTTGAATTTTTTTTTTATTTGTAAAGGAAAAACACAAACATGAAACATGTTTTCGTTACTAGAGAAATATCACTATTTTATAATACTCAGATTCAAACCATAATTGAAGCTTCAGAGTCAACCTATCAGTTGCAATGTCGTTTCCCATTCCTAAGAATTAATTGTATCAATAGGAATACACTAGTTATTACTATTTTCCTTCTTTACAATAGTTTCACTACCACGGATAATTTCTAAGAATCGGCGAATACAGTATTGCCAAGAGGAAGACTAGAAGATTAGGCTATATATTTTTTCCCCTTGCAGTTGGTCATGTAATCAGTTTCTTCACTTATAAAACCTCGTAGCTCCTTCATTTTACAAATCTTTTTCGATGACATTTTGAATAGAGTTGCTCAGAATTTTGAATAGTCAATTAAAGAAAAACTCAGAACCACAGAAAAATAATGTTAGTGTACTTCCCCGTGTAAAGTGTAAAGTGATAAAGGAAATAAATCACCTACTACATCGAGTTTATTAAATTTGTATATTTTTTTATCATTATTATTTATATTTTTTGTAGTCAGATTTGTGAGAATGTCAAAATACTAGCTCTTTCTCAGTCAAAATCTTGCAAACAGGACATTTTTTAATGAAAATATGGATTCGTGATAAACTTATAAGTTTACGAAATATACTAGAAACCACAGTTATCATTAAATACCTTAAAGGTCTGCTGTGGTGGCGGCAATCTTGAATTTGTATCCCATAAGAGCAATGTTAAATTTAAAACCATTTATTACGATTGTTTTTTATCGTAAAATTGTTTTCAAGGTCTCATTTTAACCACAGTCACAATACAAATCCGTTTTGCGTTTCACATTTTTTTTAAATCCATTTCATTTTTCACGTAATTGACATTTTTTAGTACCAAGTTTGAACTTTTTTCTTTACTCGATAAAAAATGTATAGTTAAAAGTGTATCGCAAGTCGGATCCCCATTTTATAAAGGATAGTCAGTTGTTGTTTTTTTCATTACTCAATTACAAAAGAAGAATTCATAAAATTGTTTGAAATGAGGCAATGCCAAAGCGCTAGGCTGCAAGAAATTGCACTGTTTAGATACGGCTATAGAGAGAAGCGCTGGCGTTTCCGGTTGATTTCTCCTTTACAGGAGTAGACCCTTAATTTCTAAACAGGGTCTCCAAAAAATAAACAGTGTCAAAGTTCGTGTGTAAACAGTGTAACATCTGTTCGTTTGGTTCACCTATCTTCAGGTTGGCCACTGAACCCATGGTTTTCAAAATAAGTTTGATAATTATAGGAAAATACACTATTTTTTCGAATTTTGTGGAAAGTCTGTGTTATGGCCGGGGTTTGAAAAATCTAAAAAAAAATTAAAAAACAGGTCATAAGCATGATAGTTTTTCGCAAAACAGTACACCAATATTAAAATTGAAAATCAAATTTATAATCCCGTAGATATACTTAACGTACTAAAGAAGATATTGTTTTCAAACGAGGTAAACATATGGTAAGTAAAATTATGACTACAGCTGTGTATGTCTAAAATTACTCTAATTGACCATTTTTATTGATAGCATTAATCTCATTAAAATTGCAAAAATAAGAAAAATACTAAACTCAAACCACAATGTATTTATTTATTTTTACGTATTTCTCTTGCAAAATACTTTCTTAGACTTGTGTAAAGTGAGCATCAATACTAACTGCTAACTGAGAAGGTTAACATTGAGACGGTTAAGTCAGATCCTACTTTCTCTCCCCCTCCCCCCCCCCTCTCTCTAAGTATCAAACTGTTGCATTTTGATCTTACCAACAATATCTACATTTTGTACAATTGAAACTTTAACTTTAAACATTTTGTATAAACTTAAATCAACTGAACATCATACATTGTGTATTTGAAGAAGCAAAGCCTTCTACAAGATTATAAGATAATACAATTTACTAAATAACATTAATAAAGTAAGAGACATAACATCTTAGTGATGCAAAGGTATGATTGCCTTGTTAATAAGTCTCTATTGATGTTGTGCACATTACTATTTTATATTGAATTAATTATTATTAAAGTCTAATTTAAAAAAGTTATAAGCTATAAGTATTATTAATTGTTTATACTTTTACATTACCTTGAATTTTCGTCATAAAGTAAAAACTACGTTCTGATATTCTTTACAGACTCAAATTTAATAATAAATAATCACTATTATAACAAAATCTTTTAAAAATGTGTTAATTGTTAACTATAATCATACTCTGACAATTGGGATTATGTTATTCGTGACGATTTAAGAATCGTCGAATCATTTTGAATTGTATTTATCATTGTACAGGTATTTCCTTTCTATTTTGACCACATTTTCAAGAAGTACTTGAAGTAATGCTATGAGATCTACGACCGAGAAAACTTTTTCGTAATTTTTAGGAAATTATTTTAGGGTGAAATTTTTTTTTTTTTTTTTTTTTTTTTTGAGTATGTATTGTTGAAATCATTTTACTCAACCAATACTAATATTTAATTGTTTTAGTCACGTTTTCGTTCAGTTTTAATAGTTTTCTAGCGACAAAAATATTCCAAAGACATTCCTAATTGCAAGTACTTTATTTTAGAGATTTGTTTTTTATTACGTTTCGCATTTGAAATAACAATTGGATATTAAATTTAACAATGAACAATAAGTCGAATAATAATTCTCGAAATAATGCAAACGTGCAAACGTATGTGTAATAACTGCATTTTTTTACTATCGTGTTTCAATATTACCTATATTATTACCCATGTTATTACATATAACAAATATTTGGAACCCATATTAAAAATACTAAAATTGACTAAAACTTCATATTACTAAACTATTTGTAGCAAAACTGAAAAATCACCATACAATATACAGTATTAACTAATTACGGTATTTGTTTTAATTAATTAATTTCTAAATTAAATATTGCATACATCTAATAACCTGTATCAAAATTACCTAAATATTGGTCTTGTAAAATCTGTAAAATATAAACCATTACTATTATATTATATTAAGGCTAACTTGTACAAATAAGGATGATCAAGAACTTTGGAACGGGTGTCATCTGAATTTAACAACTGTCAGACAACTCGCTTATTTAGTATTAAAAGTTCTTGAAAAAACAAACGTTATAACTAAACTTTTTTTCAGATTTATAAATCATTGTTCTACTTACTTCTGTTTTTTTTTCTTCATACCGTATAAATATTACCAGTTACGTGGCCAAAATTAAACAAATATATTTAAGACAAATAAATACCAATTTGTCCGACTGCAAATTGATCACAAAAACAATTTGACCTTGGATCTAACAATAAACAAGTTAATTTATTATTAAAATATTATAAACAACTTCAAATATAATCTAAGATACGTAAAGGTGTCATTTGATGAAAAATTTATAAAATATACAGTTATTTATTGACTAAAACATTTCGTATTATTAATATTTTTTCAGAAAAAACTAATTTGGCAATATACTTTACGAAAAGTGAGAGTTTATCATTTTTAATTGGAATTTGTTTTGAATTTTTAAGTAAGTTCACTAATTTGCATAAAGCGAAATCATCAAAATTAAAAAAATAGCTTACGATAAAAAAAACTTATAAATATATGGGATGTTCTTCTCTAAAATGATTTAACTACATAATTTTAAAATTATTTATGTGGTGTGTAAAATTATTCTCACTGAGTTTGCAATTTATCATAAAAGACTAATACAATATATACTAGGCTTGATCTTCCGCAACTGTGTTAGATACTACTACAGAAGAGAGTGAAATAGAGTGTCGAGATGCTTTGGTCCATTTTGCTACTGTTAGAATTCTCAACACAAGTTACGTCTGTTCGATCCTAGCTACTAGCTATCGATTTACCTACGTTGTACGATTATTCTACCTGGCTGGCATAAAGTAAAGACGGTAAGCAACACGACAATACTGTATTCCTTAACAACACAAGTTCTATAACTAAGCTATAACGGGGCTGAATACAAACAGGTAATGAGAAGTAAACCCTCTTCCACCCTGATAACAAATAATTCTTTTATTATAAGTATAAATATGTCAACATTTTTAGTTGATCTCGTTGTTAATATAAATAATTTAAAATGTATATTATTTCTAATATTTTAAAATCTAATAATATATTTGCATTTCAAATACTTACTTAAAGTCACATCAAACGATTGCGAGTGAAATTCAACTGTGTGTTATATATAACGATAAATATTGTATAATCTTTCATCGTAAAGGTCACATGTGTGTGTATTTTTGTATCTTGTGTTATAAAAATATTAGATTATATAGATTATACGTCGTGAAATCTTAAGTACTTCCCCGCTGAGCTGGGTAATAAATATTTTACAGTCTTGAGACAAGTAGGCCTATGTAATTAAGTTTAAAAAAATTTGAGTATAGTGCCGTAAATTGCATTGTGTTTCATATACTAACTCATATATGATTAATTTAATGCTGTTTTTTGTTTTAGTATCTATCAATAAGTTGTTTTAGTATCCGTTTACTCGTCAGTGGTATAAAAGTATTCTTGCTCTTTATATGTTACATGTGTATACAATGTAGTGTGTTTAATTTTATTTCCATACTAAAACTATAAAATTGCAATCTTGATTGATGTGCTAATATATTTTTAACGGTTGAAAAATAATGTTAGAAACAAAATAAACTGAAAGTAAACTATAAAAAATGTGTCTTCAAAAGATGTTAAATGCCATTTTTGCATTTTAATTTGCAAACCCTCTTTTCCATATTTTTGTCTTATTCGAGTTATCTAAGCAAATATGCTAAATTGAAAACATAAGTGGTTGCTTCCATGTATTCAAAATTAAATCGGATTCTGTACAAATCCATATTAAACGCACTACTTTGTTTAAATATTGCAACAAAATTTTAAACCAAAACTGAAAAGAAACAATCTTCACAGACTTTACAGAAATAAAAAATAAATTTTCACGAAAATGCAAAGAAAGGATTTACGACTTTAAGATGTTGATGTAGATGTTGACTTAAATTTTTGTCAGAATTGCTTTAAAATTTGTTTATAAATAATTGTTTTAGGCTACGATCGTTTCAAAACGGCGAGGAATAAGATGCCTTAAATTAACCCATGACGTGTTTTGTCTAATTATAATCTTCATGCCTAATTAATAATGTATTAACTTAATAAACTAATCCCAAACACGTAATTTTCTGATGGTGTGACTTTGTTGCCAGCTTAATTGATACTAGTTGTGATAAAAGTTTAAATATCATGTGTGTTTAATGTATGTTGAAACAATAAAAGTTCTCCCAATCAGCTACTTTCGAGTGCTTAAAACCACAGGCAGTTACATTGTCATCTTGTCTTTTGACAATACTTTTTCTACCACCTTCAAATCTGAACTGTCGAAATTTTGTAAAAAATTAAAATACCAAGGAACAGGTTTTAGAGGACAAAGTAAATAAAATCTAATGTTTTCACTGCAAAACTGTTACCATAGAAATTTTTTTTTTTTCTATACAAATAATAAAGTTGTAGACATATTTTTGTGAACGCAATAATCTCTACAATGGCTGAATCAATTTGAATGTGGTTTTCAATGAGGTCAGCTTGGGTTAACATTTAATGTTTGTTTCAATCATTTCAGATGACAAATAAAAAGCTTATCAATTAAAAAAAAAAACATCTATAACACAGATATTCAAATATAGCTATTTCATCTTTTGCAAAGCAAGCCCATGTGGCCTAATGGATCTGTCTCCTAAACCAAGAATTAATTGTAAGTTTGAATACCACCATGGTTACATCTTTTTTATAAGGATAATTTTTTTGAAATTATTTTTAATAGTTATAATTATTATTTAAAGCAAATAAAATTTAAAAAAAGTATTAATATAGCATATATTAAGCTTCCTTATTAAAGATATAAAAAGGAGAATTTAAGCTACACATTCATCATTGTCTGTCAATCAGTTTGTCAAGTAATTTCCATTTTTTAAATTTGTATTATTTTCTTGGTTTATGTTGATTGGGCATAATATTTAAGTAAGGTACCATATAAAATCATGTGCATGTGAATTAAATACAGATTATAAAAAATATAACTTCAAAATATTAAGTGTAATGTATTAAAAAAACTAATTTAGGCTATATAATTTGTGTTGAGGTTAAAAGTATATATTTATACTTAATTTATATTTTTCTACTATTTGTTTTTGTTTAAAATAAACTACTTAGGCATACAAACAACAAACTATATTTAATTGGATTTACGGTAGTATAGATTTTCCACATGGTAATTAATTATACAGAGCCTACATTCAAACATGTTACTCAAAGTTCAGCAAAACAAATTTTGAAAATAAAATATCATACATTTTAATCACTTATGTAGATAAGTAAACTATTTGAACTTCAAATAATTTAAATACATTCATTTAGGCAAAACTATTGTTCACTTTAAAATTCAAGTTTTCATCGGCAGTATACCAAATTTGTAAATTAACAAAACCTCAAACTTTTATTGTTCTATTAATAAAACGGTAACTCATACCAATAGCCAAAAATAATTACTTATAGTTTTAAATATAGTTTTATGTTTGTAGCCTAAGTTGTGTTTTATCTGTCAAGTAAGAATTAAACATAAATGATTGTAAAAATCATAAATTTTCAACAATTTCTAACCTCAAAGCCAATCATATAACATATTATAGTATACATCGATTCTATAAAAAAATCTAACTTCATATATTAAATCGAATATGTTATACACCTTATGTAGCCTATTTGACTTTTTTTGAGGTTAGAAGACATTGAAACTATATATTTTGTGCAATTCTATTTTTGTAATTCTCACTTCAGAAAAAATACTGAGTTCTAAAACAACAAACTAACTGGGGTCTTTGACATTAGGTATTTTTAACATAGTAACTGTACAGACCATGCAAATTAAATATTTTACTGAAATACCTAACATAGATTTTGAAGAAAATTAAAACATACACTTTAATCATAGGTCAACTTAAATTAATGATTTTAACTACAAATATTTGCAATGTCAAAACTACATATATTAAGTCAAAACTACACTATTATTTACTATAAAACTCACAAAAGTTTTCATCGACAAAAGGCGTATATTTGTAAATTAATAAAATCTCAAGAAAGAAAAAATACAGGGACTCATCATTGTATGTCTGTCAGGTTATCAAGTGATTATCATTTGTATTGTATTCTTGGTTGGCGTTGGCTATGTCTGATTTATAAATATAATAAGTAACATCCCGTGAAAAATAACATGCATATTAATCTGACACACATGAGAAAAAATTAAACGTCCAATATTTATATAGAAAAGCATTACTATAAGGAAAAAGACAATTGTATTATGTGTATATAGATGTTATTTAAGATTGATAAGAAGTTATTATACCAAACAAAAGAATTTCAATTTCATATATGTTTAGAATGCATAGGTGATACATAATCTGTATGCATATGAAATTGCGTTTAAAAAAATCGGTTTAATACTGCCCTAGTTTGAACAATATGTGTCTACGTAGTCACATATTAATTTTGAAAGTTCTGTGTATTTCTCAAAAATTTTATTGGAGACATACTTTAGTCATCCGCAAAGTTGATCAAATTAAGACATGCTATTTGTATCAGAAATCTTTTAAAAATTTGTGAAATGTTTCCCGATTTATTACTATTATTTGTGCAGCCAATATTTCACATTGAAGTTTGAGTTCGTCATTACGGGACAAATGAACTACACTAAAATGGCATAAAAAGTCCAAATTAAGCTTGTTAGGGCAATGGATTCTCAAGTGCGATGGTCAAGTTCGAATCCAGTGTTTTCAACCTTATCAAATAAAACATTTATCAAAAATACCATGGACGGCCTTATGGTATTTTCTAGAGAGGGCTAGACCATGGGTATGGAGATTAATACACTCCCTGGCGAAAGAGGGTTTCGAAGAATTGGGAAAGTTTTAAATTTGAGAAGCCAATTTGACTGTTTAGGTGAAATTAACCGTCAAATGTTCTCCGGTTTTTCCCCCTAAAAAATTCCAGTTCTGTCCCTGCTGAAAATTTCACACCGTCATTAAAATACTAGACCACTCATACTACTCTATAAAATAAATGGTTCCTAAAAAGGCACAGACTTTCTGCCATAATTTCATGATTTCACCTTCCAATGTACTAAATACTGTTAGATAAAATGAGACAAATTTGTGTAGCCTTTAATAAAACAACATACCCTAGGTTATCAAAATGGAAAATGCTTGAAGATCGCTCTGAATTGTATTTTATCTCTCTAGCCTTTTTTAGAAATATCTTCTAGGTTATCAAACTCAAAATGCGCAAAACGAGTTCTAAAAATCTGATTTCAAATTTCGTTTTATTTATATTAATACAATTGAAAACACTTTAACATAAGAATCAATTTGATGGCAGAAAATTCTTTTATTAGTCCTCATATAATATTTATGAGTTATTTGAACCCGCATCTATTATCGATCACTGATTTTACACACAAACACCACCAAAAAAAACATCACAATCAACCGAACAAGGCGAACTCACGCTATAAAAAAGATGGATGAATTTGAATTTGGTAGAAAACTGTTTGAGAGGAAGGGTCATCCTCTCATTCCTCTCTTAAGTCAAATAATGCTCATGCTTGTAAAACAATAAAATAAGTATATGTAAAATAAAATGATAAAAAATATTAAACAAATATTGTGGTGCTAAACCACTTCTACGTAATACTGTCTTTTAAATAATTTCTATACAAGAAAAACACCTTTAATGTATAATGTACATTTTTGCCTTTCCCGGCAAGCTAGGGGCCGCAGCCCACCTTTGTCCCCGAGTACGAGCGCCCTTGAAAAATACTGTAGCATTTCTTTATGTTTCCCTTAATTAATTAACTATTTATACATAAACACATATAGTATGTATGCTATTTTATTTATATTTTTTAAACCTCTTTGTTGCTATGTTTAAAAACAATTTTTATACAAATCCTATATTTTCTCAATGACAAAGTTATTAGGTAATATAAAAATGATACTTGATTTTACAAATGTTTTGAAATCAGTCAGTTAGTTTTCGAGTGTTTACCAAGTGTGTGCTTTCAAAGTTAAAAGCTGGTATTTGTATATAAATTGCTCGTACTAATCTTTTCAATTTCAACCTATTTGAGTTCGCATTGCAACTCTAACTGCAAATTTTTGCAATAATTTCGAAATATAAACATTGTTACTTTTAATTTAGTTAATGTTTCAGTTTAATAGATCTTAGGTAAAATTTCGTAGTTTTATAAGCATTAGGTTTATTTGTGTATTTGTACTACTATACCGTTCATGCGTTTGGTGGTATTTTAGCGTCTTATATTTTCTTAATATCCTATAAAAAGTAAATATCGTGATATATAGTTGATATCTGAGTTTCGTTATTTTTAGACCAACTTTCATATTTTTATCTTCGTTTGCAAATTAACATTCGCATTCAGTGTAAGTAGTTTTTGTTTGTTTGTACCCAAAAGAAATGTTACTTTTTCTTTTATACAATTTGTATTTTGTTTTAAGAAAGAGTTTTTGTTTGTGATGAAAAGATTACATATTTAAAATAAAAATTGTTTATATTTTTTTATCGATAGTATTTACTATTGATTACAATTAACAACTTTTCCTAATGAATACTTCGTTTTTGCAAAGTAATGTTTGTTGATAGTAATATGTTGGCCTTTATTACAAAGCCGTTCAGCAAAACAATAAAACTAATTTTTTTTAAACTGTTAACTTTTTTACTTCATTACTAATAATCATAAGGGTTAATCATAATCCTAGCCTCCAACATTACTACTAGTACATTTCAACAGCCACAATTGATTAAAATACGTATATAGTTTAGTTGCTAGTTACAATTGGTTAATAATTACATTTCTGTCTCTCACAAGGATAAGAGACACTATCAATCAACAATTAGTTTAAGACAGTTTTAAATGATGCATTATTTAAAGTTTCTTGCTTGCAGGTTTTTATTAAACAATTTGCTGTGTATGGGGATGTTGGTTACTTCATTGGAATAGAAATGTCAAAAACTTGTAAGTTTATTCTACTTACGAAAATGTACAAAATGCTTTAAAAAATTAAAAAGCTTGGTAATTTTATCTTTGTATTTTCAGTATATTTTATTGCCCTTTAGACCCAAGACAGGGAGTTGAACCCGAGACCTTCACTTTTCCGTCGTGATGCTCTGCCAACTGAGCTACCCTGATCGCTCCAGATATTTATCGATGTTATCTCACTTATACGGTTTTACTGAAATTATTGAATACCTCGTGTATACTACGACATTGAAAAGAATCTCAATTCTTATTTTGCAGCTTACAGTGGTGTTACTATTAATATTTTATAATTTTTTTCCCGCTTACACACTTCCTCAGCAAAAGATATTTTTTTTTTTATTAATAAAAATAAAAAAAAAAATAAAATATTCATAACAACACCACTGTAAGCTGAAAAATAAGAATTGAGATTGTTTTCAATGTCGTATGCACGAGGTATTCAATATGTCAATTCAATAATTGCATTAAAACCGTACAAGTGAGATAACATCGATCAATATCTGAAGCGATCAGGGTAGCTCAGTTGGCAGAGCATCACGACGGAAACGTCAAGGTCCCCGGGTTCAACTCCCGGTCTTGGTCTATGTTTTTTCACTTGTAATTTAATATTTCACATAATAGTATTTTACATAATTTTATATTTAAAGATAGTAAATAACTCGCAATGTCGTTATGTTTAGTTTTTCTCTAAGAATATAAAAGCTGGTTTTACAAACAATTAAACTACTTTTATAGCCTATCATTATTTGGTACGGAAATAAAATGGATTAAAAGACTCAGAACATTTTAAAGGCAGTATAACTTTTATAAACATGGCAGCTTATATTTTAGTTTTTTAGTAGCCAACAGATTAAAGCGAAGTATTACTTTAATCTCTATTATAACGTAAACAATGTTATCATTATTTAAAAACAGAACTTCTTCTGACATTTTACCGCACAGATTTCCAACTTTCTTTCATTATTTGTAATTAGTTACAATAATTAAATAAATAACTATACAATGATTATATATGTTTAAATATTTTTTTTAATTACAAAGTGTGTATAAAATGTAGTCTATAGCCATTTATAGCGATGGTTTAAACTAATGTTTACGTAGCATAGGAACTATTTAACATTACACGATTTTAACATTATTAATTTGTTTGCGTTCATCTCTTATTTTTTTCTAAAACATGGTAGCCATCCCTAGAATTATGTAAAATATTTCAAAAGAGTTTCCTTAAATTATTGTAAATTATGCATCAATCTAATTGTATAAGTATTGAAGGTAAATTTTACAATGTAGCCTACGTTATAAACCACATATGGATTGTAATTGTTAAACTGACTGGGGAAACAAATTCCCAATAATAATACATCAAATGTGTAACAAAATTAATTCGCGTCTCCAAATATTAGAAAAGTGATGTGTATTCCTCTTGTAAGCATATCCGTATACTAACTGGTTACCTTTATTCTGTTAAGGAGTTTTGAATGGATGGCACACAATTATTTATGTATAGACTAGTTTAAAATTTGTAAGTTATTCGAAAATAAGTTTTAGATCATCTTTGAGAAAATACTGTTTTAACTTATTTACAACAATTAGAACGTAGATCAATTTGAACATTTGTCTTTGGTGTTGACTGCTTCAATACGATATCAAGTAAGTAAAGCGGGATGACAGATAGGCTTTAGCCAACCTAACCCCTGTTAGGCCCTAACCTGTTACTGGTCATCGATCGCTTTACCTGCAATGAGCAAAAATAAAACAATATGAAGGATATGTAGTATCATGTGGGAAGTGTAAAGATCTAGTTTGTTTTCCTAAACCAAAGGAAAATTGAATTACATATTATTACTCCAAAAACCCATTTCAGTGACAACTCAATATCAAATAAACTTAAACACTTCCTCATAAAAAATTAAATGATAATACATCCAACAAAATTAAAATTGTTCTTTATTATTTATTAACATTTTTACCAATTTACTTCTAGTAAATATTAACTAAAATAATAAAAGAAAAGTAATATGGACATTTCAATTTCAAACAAAATTAAAATTTTAAATAAGAGAAGGAGAAAGATTGAACTGAAAACGCATCAATTAAAAATACATATTTACGAAAGGATTTGTGTTTAATTTGCAAGCTATTTTATATTTATATTTTCACCGAATGTGTTTTAAAGTATAATGTTAACACTGGAAACTAATCAATGTAACTTATATCCTCAACTACTCAAAAACACTATAAAATTACTTACATTAAATTTACAAAATGTCAGAAACTTCACTATTAAAAAATACAATCTATGTTACTGCCTCCTGTACACAATGTACTGTAGACGCAATTAAGAAATCGCGAAGGTACCTATATAATATTACTATTAACCGCATTTTTCAAGGCATCCTAAGGGTTTTTTTTTTTTTTGTGTAAGCAGAAAAATAAAACGTAAGGCATTAATGTTCTTATTATTAGTGAAATATTGAGTTTGGATTCTTTTTATTTAAACGATACAACAACATTCACATATACTTAAATTTAACTGAAAAGTAAAATTACGAGAAAACTGCCTATGTAGGCCTATTGTATATCAATTTAAAAGCTATGGATTCAGTTACAAAATCAAATATTGAAATTTATAATTTATTTTAGGAAAGTTAATGTAGGTCTATATATTAAAGAAAATGCTATCTGTCCCTTTGAAATACAAAGCACAGCTTTTCAGGATAGTGTGGTTACAAAAATCTCCCTTTTACTTTTCAAACTGGCACGTAGGCTTTTCTCAGCTGTATTTCATATTTTTTAGGATATGTTTGAGTTTAAAAGTACTAGGCTCATGATATTTACAACATAAACTTAACAGTTTAATTTAGGGCCAATTTAAGTAGTTGGTATAGTAATTCACCATTAAAATTGTCATTATTTTGTTCTTCATCTTAAGAGAACAAGCATGCGTGAGACCTAGTTGTTTTGTTTTAAAAGTCTACCTTATTTCAAACTGTTTTATTTCTTAAACAATGTATTTGTGTAGGGGTGTGAGGGGGGTTTGTTTGTGAGTGTGGATGAAGAAATTAAGTTGGAGTGCGAAGAACGTAGGATCTCCCTTAGTTATACATATAGACCAATTTGATGGACAAGAAAGAAACATTGATATCTGGCTCCTGGTGTATGGTATATGTTAAATGATATTACAAAAATGATTAAAAACGTTTATAAATAGGAGGGAAAACTCTCATACTCATCCTTGCTTTAGATCAATTGACTTAGTCAAACAAACAAAAAACTATTTACAAATCTGGAATAAACTTTTATGAAAAATTAAAATTATACTTTACCACCGAAAGTTAGTTTAGTTGAAACGGGTTTGCTAAAATCGGTACGGTTATTTCTGAATAATCTACTACTTGTATGTACATCAAAATATGTATGGCAAATTCAAAACCTCCAACATTTTAAAGTAAGAAGACATACCTACTAATAATTGAAATGTTTCAACAATCCAACAATAATTAAATACATTGAAACTAAAGTGAAGAGTTTCCTATTAACATTTCAGTTAGAGGTCTGTCCATTATTAAAAGCTGCCGATTCCATTGAAATCAATCTCTATTGCCTGTAAATTCAGTCTAACAATTAATAAAGTTTTCAATGAGAAAAGGGACATTCGAGGTTTGCAGTAACCTAGCTTTGCTTTGTACACAATTTATACGAAAAGGTAACCTTAGCTTTCAAATGTTACTTCAACGCTGCTACATAGCCAATAATTTCTACCAAATTGTTATCTTGTTTTATCAAACACTGTTTATTATTTTATGTATAAGCTATTATTGTGTTATATGTTTAAAGAATCCACTATACAAAATAAACTATAAAATTTATGGCTTAAGTAATTACCTTATGGGTTATAACAAAATAATATTTTACCACTATTAATTAAATTAAATTTCTCCATTAATTACTAAATAAACTTTTTTAAACATTAACTTAAATTCTTCAATTAATTCTAAAGCCTGAATAGTCATATCGTCCACATAAAAATTATTGAATTAGTTCCGTTCACAATACAATAATTAATTATCATTGCGGTTCAGGCAAAAGTCAAGTCTTCATTCCATAGTAATTTATAATCTTTATTTAATTTAGTATAAAACATTAAAAATGAAAATAATAAGTTTATCTACGACCATTTTACTACCTAAGCAACTTAGGTAACTGTTTATTTATCGCTAAAAATGCAAAATGTATTGATTAGTGAAACTGGGAATTATCGTAATGTGTATTTCATTGTACATTAAATGTCCACAATTAAATGGGTCACTATTGGTATCTTGTAAACTATATACCTGACAGACAACTTTAAATGGGGAACTCTTCCTTGTTTTTTTTTTTTTGAGAAATTAAAACATATTTAGGTAACATATTTGTAATAACCATTTTGATATAACCTTTGTCAACTTTCAAATTTTTTATATAACGTCCTATATTTTATGACTACGAATTTAACAAGTTATTTTAAGACTATTTTGTTCTTGATGATTTTTTTATACGACTAACCGTTTTAAAGTTAGAAGAGTATGCAGTTTTAAAAACACCCTAACCAAGCGGAAAATATTTTTTTATTGCAAGGTTTTGAACCAATGAAAACGCTATATCACTAAAGAAAGCATTGTTTAGACAGTCAAATAACTTTTTAAAATCAACAAATACGTTTTTGTTTAATTTTTTTAAACCATAATACAGAGGAGTTAAGTAACGAAATGACAAATTTACTACACATGAAAAATGAAGTTGATAACAGATGTTTAATACCTGGTTTTTAAAGATAGTTTTATAAAAGACACCCTGTGCAGCCAACTTTATTTGAATGCTTACGGGTTGTTGGAGCAGAGAATGAATAGTCTACAAATAATATTTCCGTAGATTTAGATTTAAGTATAACCTTTAGACTTAGTTATGTTTACATTTTATTACTCCCGAAACTAACATATAAAGTACATATATAAGGGTTGGTCAAGTCACCACTTTGCCCGTTAGTGCTAACTGAGTCCAAAACCCATCACTGATGATGTCGAATTTGTCGTCAAAACCCGTTTGACAATAACAACTTTTTACTATCTCTTGTTTAAAGTATTTAAATAACTAAACCATGTTGTATAAATAGTACAGACAGTTACGTTAGTTTATTTCTACCAAACCCAATAATTCTTATTGTGAACTTCACCCATTTTATTATTTCAGTTGTACAAATGTCCAGGTGAAATGCAGATGGAGATGGAATTGGATTTAAAAAAAGATACCATTTATAGTGGAAATACATTAAATGTATTTAAAAATATGAAACTTTATTGGAGTTAAATAAGTGAAATTATACTGTATTTATAATGTGTTCGACTATTGTAAAATTGTTGGTGTGGAATGTCGTGATATGTACGTTTACTTAGGTTTATGTTTTCTCCTCATTTCAAAATTGAGGTGATTTTAATTTGTTCGTTAAGTAGTCCTCTGTCATAGCTCAACGGCTATGGTACTTGCCTCATAAGCAAGACGTCCCGGGTTCAAATCCCGCGGGGGACCATAAAATATTAAAAAACCCAAAAAAACATGCTCGTTAGCCGAAAGGCCCAAAGTGGCATGGAAACAAAAAAAAAAATTTGTTCGTTAATTTAATTTGTTTTAATTCTGTTGATTATTCAGGACAGATCGATTTGATACAAATAAAACTGATTAGATTGCATTCTGAAATTTAGAGTAGGTACTTATAAAGTAACGCACAAATCATACATGCACCTCGAACGGTAGCGTCTATTTACATAACACTTATAGAAAGAGTTATAATTTAAGAAATAAATTTAACACTAAGTAATACAGATAGATTTAAAACAAAGTAATGCTGTTGCAAACTTACATTTACCATTAAACTAATAATTATTTTACTAGTTCGAGGATTTCCAGATAATAGAGAGTGATACCAATCGAATCGGCAGCCTCTAATACTGACCACTAATTTAGTTGTAAATATAAAACTTGAATGAAAATAAACAATACAGGTTGAAAAATTCGCTAGACTTTAGTTTCAGTGGATTCGACTATTATTACACAAATACACATATCTCTTGCAGTTGTGTGGTCAATTTTAGTTTATGCTTTTCTACTGGGCTACAAAAAGAGCAACCATTTCAATTGATTGTGATACATTTTTATTGATTATTTAAGACTTTTGCTGTGTGGATCTTTTCGACTGCACTAAAACGTATATGGAGAGTTTCCTTTAGTGAACTAAACTTCCTAGTAAATAAAAAAAACAATAAAAAACGATTTGCATGAAAAAGGTATACACATTACACATAACTGCATTTTACATTTTATGTTTGATTGTTGCTTTTGTATGGTAACATTACATTTTGTATGGTAAAATTACATTTTGTAAGGTAACCTTACCTTTTTTAGTCCTCAATGTGTAACTTAATTTTAAGTTAAAATTCCAAGCGTTTAAAAATTAATTAATATTTTTCGAATTATATTTTAGATCCGTCCATCACATAATATTTGAGAGTTTAAATTAATAAATTTTGTCCTACATTTACAAAAGGAAAGCTAGTCTACAAACCAACCCACGAATGACCTATTTCTCTTTAGAACTTTGCTAATTGTTTAACTATTTGATGAATTTTCAGGTAATAGAGATGGAAATCATTGGAATCGGAAGCCTTTAATAATGGGAAGGCCACTAATTATGTTGTAAATGTGAACTCAAAAGCTCAATGAGCGCTCTTTATAGTAAAGTTGTGTATTTTTCTTATTTCATATAAACAAATTTTCATGTTATTACACTTGGTTTAAAGAATTTTAATAGCCTGAATAAACTTTATATAAAATAATTAATTTTCGTTGTAGGATTTTATTATTAAAAGTAGTACAAATATTACAGTTCTGGCGTAATTATAAAATAAGATTTTTTTAGTTAGTAGACTACCGGTATATATGGAATATAAATATTTGTAGGTCTGTTCCTCTGATAAAATCAACATTATTGCTTAACATGTTTTTCAACTATTTATTCACACTTAAAGATAGAATACTGCTCAACACATTTTTTACTAAAATACACAACTTCTGACAATTACACATTTGTCCTACTAAGTCTACAGATTTATTAAAAATAAAACTTCTAACGTGATATTATAATATGTAAGGATAAGTGTGTTTTGTCTTAGCGCCTATTTCTAGAGTTTTACTAGGACAATTTTAATAATTTTAGTTCCGATCGAAAGCGCCTTTTTAATACGTTTCTAAAAAGTTAAAAAAAAAACATGTCAAAGTGGTTTTCTTAAAAATCGATTCTTTGGAATTTAGTTTGTTTAGATTTATCCAAGAAACGAATTCCAACGGCACCAAATTTATTGAATTTGGTCGAGTAGAACTGAGAGTATGCAGTATTACCATCCTAACTTTGAGGTTATTATTGACAGTGTGAAAGAAGGAATAGGTTAACATGTGAAACACGGATTGGTATCAATTAATTTAAAAATACCAGTTTAAACAAAATTGAGTTAGTTAAAGTTTAGTAATAATAGGCATGTATCATCTTTTTCTCCAAAGGCTAGTTTTTATCGTTTCTAAATGGCATCGTTTCGTTATGTTATTCTAATACACAGTACTATTTGTAAATTTATTTATTCAATTTATTTATCGAAACTTATGTTTATATTAATTAAATAGGAAGATATATGTAAAGATTGTATTGTTTACAAATAGGACACATTTAAAAAAATAAAATCCAGACTGTTTACAAATAAATTACAGAAGGCTAACATTTTACTACTAACAGTAACGTCATATAATAAAACTTCCAATCAAACAATGAACTTAGGTCGAGTTATTTCTAATTGAATACTGTCACTATGTTTTACCGAGTCTCCCTTTAAAAGTATTTCCATTTGAATTCAAGTGCAGTAAAGCGAGTAATAGAAGCGCTATCTGGGACAACGTTGAGTTAATCCTTTGCATTCTTTTACAGACAAGCGTGATTTGTATTGTGGGAATATTAACATTCATTGTTTTACTACCTTGCTTTATAATTAATTTATTTAAATATAATTATATGATGGAAGTTAGTTTTAGAATAAGAATAATAAATACCGGTAACACGTTTACCAAAACATTTAATCAAATATAAACAGTGCATTGTATTATAGATTGTTTGTCGAACTAAGATTCTCCGTGCTGATTTGGTAAACACTGAAATAGCGGGAATGAGTTACTTAATAAGTTTAATTTAGGCAACTTCCATATTGATTCAACCAGTTCAAGCCAAACAAATATAACAAATTACCATGTTTGGAAAATCATTTATAAGTTTATAGAAAATGATCACTAATCACGTGTTTTAATTAGGTATAAATATAGCAAACCCTATCCAAATGTTAAATTTAGAATATTTAACCTCAAAGTTTACATTGCAATGTTTTAAGAACCATTGGATTTGCTAAATTAAACATAATAGTTCAATTTAAAATACACTTTTCATGCTACTTTTAAAAGTAATATTTTTTCTTAAACCAAACCGAAGAAAAGCAGTATCTAACCCAGTTGTAATAGCCAATGTACCGGATTATGTGTATGATGGAGGAACAATACCGATATGAACGTAAATACACACTATGAAAGTACGTCTATAAAAAAATATGCAGTGTAGCAAATCTCAAACAAATATGGTAGAAATAATATTACTAGTTGAGAAGTATGTAGGTCAAAACATCAAGTCAGAGGCAAGGCATTCCACATAGACCTTCAAATATCAAATGAATCTATTTAAACAAATTATATTAATTCCAATATAAAACCAACCAATAATGATTTAATAAAAATACCGTACTTTGTGGAACCAACCGGAATCTTAATTTTTTTAAAGAAAGTCCTTCATTTAAAATTTACTAATGCATAATTTAACACAGTAAAATTTACAAATATTTTTTAAATATGATATTAATGGTTTTGTGATACACTTACGATATTTTACGATGTAAAATGTACATGAATTTATTTTTTATGGATTTGGACCATAACATGTGCACAGATTATCCTCAAATTTACTTCATAACTAAATTATTAATCTAGCGTTCGTTTCATTTTATAGAACATTCCTGAAAAACGTGCTTATAAAATACATTATAAACACATCTTACAAAAAATTGCGTTCATAATTTTGTTTAAATCAATGTGCAACAATTTGTTTTATTTTCTCAATATTTTACTCTTTTTTCTACAAGATACAGTAATTAAATGTTTTCCTACCTTGTCCTCAGATATCAGATGGTAAGGCATTGACAATCAGAAAGTTAAAACCATAAAATGCTGTCTTTATGAAATAATACTTGCATACAAAGAAATTACATTTGTTCAACGTTTGTAAAACAAATGACAAAGGCAAAACTAGATGCAGATATAACAAATTACCTCGTGTTCTCCTAACTAAAGTTATCTGAATAAATTTATCCACAGTTGTTAGAATAGTTACTGACACTATCGTATCTATTTTTTAATGAATAAAAACAAAGGTATACGGGATGTAATAGGAGTATGCAATGAGTGCAACGAGTGTTAGATGTTTGGTAAATTATAATTAAATACGTTTAAAGTTTGATTGATAACAAAATCTTACACACATTTTAAATAAATACACATACACATAATATTTTACAATACAAAACATAAATACAATAATGTTTTACCCTGTGTTAGAGCATTAAGCTATTATAAAAATAAATAACAAAGTTAAGTTCAATTAATAAATAAAATGATAAAATTTACTAAGTTTTTATTTTTTATTACGTAATAGTACTAAACCAGGCATTATGATGATAATAAATAGTTATCATATTATACATTATTACTACTTATTAAAAAAATATGTTGTAAGAACTTTATTTTGACTTTTAACTGTAGGTCTATACTGTTAACATTAATAATTTAAAAATCCTATCAGTTTAAAAAAATATGTTTTAATTAATTTTCTACAAAGGTTTAATAAAGCTTTCTAATTGTTTTTACATGTATTTTTAAAGAAAGTAAAATATGCATAATTTTACTGGCTACACTGGTTTGGAATGGTAACGTTGATTGTTTTTCTCATACTATACCCGGTAAGCTATATACGTAGAAAACTAAATACATATATTTTCATGAAATTAAATTAAAACGTAAAAATACAAAGATATTACGTTAAAAATAATACTGTTTCATTACTAGGCTTTTTAGAAATAATGCAGCCATAAACGTCATTATTCCTAGAGAAACGATTCGTGTTGCTGATGATTTAGAATCAGCAGGTGGCAAAACGTCAGCAGCTGGCCCTAAGTGAGCAGCATAACCCATGATCAAGGGAATAACGTTCTCTTCGTAAACACCAACAAATAGGTGAGCAAAAGGTCCCCGTGCGAAGACACCTACGTCATCTCCTCCATGAGTTTCTGAGTCTAATTTTACGAGGGATGGATATTTAAATGTGTCAATAGCTGTAATACAACAATTGTCAAATCAATTTATTTGCTTTAATATTGTAACTATTGTATAGAATACAACTATTTAATACAATAATTTATAATAAGTTGCGAAGAGTTTTACTAAGTTATAAACAGTTTTTGAAAAGAAATAGGACAATTGCTACAGAGTTTAAAGTAATAAGGGCTATTCAGTCGTAATTTAACTGAAATTTTAAGCGAGATAAAAATTCTTAAGACATAAAAAGCGAAATAAAAAATCGTATTAAATTAATTTTCTAAAAATTATTTGTTTTGTATAAGTCTCCCGTATTAAACTAATTTATATTTTACTGCAAATTAAAAATTATAATATTTCTAAAAATAATTTTCTTTTTATCTCAAGCAAAATCTGAAATAGCTATAGTTTCCAAATCTTTTATATTACAAAGATTGTTTCTTTAATTGCATTTAAAATTTCACAAAAACATTTTCATAGAACATTCACAACTATAATGAGGCAATGGTATTAATCAAATTATTCGTAAAACCAATAACAGATATTTTCGATATTTTCATACACCAAAACTTAATATTAAAATAAAGCTTAGTAATCATATATTCTGAAGGAAAAATATACGTTATAGTTTCCAAGATGCATTTCAAAATGCATAAACTGATTGCCCATTCATCCATGTTTCCTCCGTTCGAAACAAATGTTCGCCTACAAATAACTCCAACAAATCAAAATCAACGGTTTGTTGGCATAAATGACAAAGGGATTTGGACCATGCGAACACTAAGGTGGCATTTCTAAAACCGTATGGCGCTTTAGATGTATTGTATAATTATAATGCACTATTTTGTAAAACAAGAATTAGTTTATTAAATCAATAAAAAATACTCTAAATGGTTACTATAGTAAATTCTTAATGTTCATTATCAATAAAGATTAACTTTCAATATCGGTAACAGGATTTGATTATTTATTTTAATAGGTTTCCCTCATATACTAAGAAATATTTGTTTAACAAGAATGAAGAACAATTAGCTTGCAAATTTTTTCCTTATGTTGCTTTTATAAACGATTTTGATAATGGTTTGTCCGTATTTCTATAATTGTTCACGCGTACTACTTGGTGCTTCAATTACTTTCTTTGTTTGCCATTATTTGTATTGTCTTGTATAGTGGCATTCCTTTATCAGTTTTTAATTAACAGTTGAGGTATTTTTAAGTTTATTCTTTATTACAGGTTTGGGTATTTAGGCTTATATTTGTAGTAAGTCTTAATTTTTAGTGTTTCACTTGATAAACACTTATCGTGTTACTATTTTGCCGATAGATGGAAAATGTAAATAATGTTTAAAAACTTGATTTCACTCTCTATTTACCAACGAAGTACTCATACACTTCAATCTTGAATACTTAATCATCCTCTGTTATTAAAATAATACTTACAAATATCATAATCCATAGGATTGATCCTACTGCTGTTAAGCTCAGCGCTTGGACCGTTAGCATAACTTAAAGTAGTGTAAGGAAGGAGATCCACATTTGACACCAAATCAGCAGCTAGTATGTTGTCTCCTCGGACAGGATATCCGCTAAAACTCATTGTATGAGCATGATCAGAAGTCACTACTATGAGAGTATCTTCTATGTCTGTCAGATCTACGGCTGCCTTCACAATAAAAAGAAATATTAGATTATATATTATATACACCTCTCGTTTACCACAACTTTCTACAGCCTCAATTTTGAAATTATCATTCTAAAACTTCGGGAACAATTAAAATTTCGGTTTTTCATCAAACTAACGTTCATATTCAGGAAAAGCTTATATTATGTTGCTGTAGATCATTATACTTTTAGGTTAGGCCTAGGCAGAACCTATATTCTAGTATTCATACATTTTGTAAAACTAGATCTAAGGCAATCACAATTAACGAATTATTATTTACCTAATTTAATTAATAGCTCTCAGTACTGAAATCTTGAGCATTTCACACAAAAATCAATAATGATCTAATTGTTCTAGATGTACAGTATAACAAAAATTTGTAAATCACGAATAATCTCTGAACAATAAATATTTGATCAGTTATTGAAAAGAAGGCACAACATATATTTTTACATATCTCAGTAAAATATAAAATGATGAACTCTTTGAGATATGTACTTTTTTAACAACTTTGGTACATACCTTGAGCATTGCAAAGTCAGCAGTCTATTGATGAAACAATTAATTATACCATAGTAAAGCTATTGCATGAGAGCATTTTCACTAGACGATCAGTGCCGAGATCACAAGATTAACTACCCTTTACTTGCACGGTACGAAACACCAAGAGAGGATATTTTTAATGAATTTGCATTAAAGCTATTTTGAAAGTGATTAGATCATTGTTGGTCAGAACGGCTTTGCACTTCGAGAGAGAATCAGCTTTTAACTGTAGACACATTATTGTAATCTTAAAGATCACTGACATATTTAGGGACATATTGTTGTTTAAATTTGTAAACTGTTTATATTTATCCTGTCATATGGCTACACATGTTTTATTCCTGAACTCATTTTTAAGAGGAGTTGATAAAGTAAATGTAGATACATTGTTACGTAATTGTGAATAGTTTGTTTGTGTACTTGGTTTCAAAAGGTTGAACTAGATGAACTAAAGTGATAAAAGGAAGCTAGATGAATATTAAACCTTGTTAAAGAAATAAGAAATAATTTGAAAAACAAATAAAAAAGAGACAAATAAAAGTACTTACATCCTTGAATTAGTTTTCTAATTTAATATTTTTCTAACAAAATAATTATTTAAAATATAAAATTAAATATAAATACTTCCAGTGATCTCTAATTAGGAGGCTTCAAAATATAAGCTACTATATTAAAGACATCATAAGAAAATTTTGATGTCCATATACTTTTAACCAAATTGTAACTAATATAATTATGTTGAGTACAGGGACATGGGTATCCGGGGCGGGGGGGGGGCTTTCATCTTTAATTTGGCTTCCATTTTTGTATTAAATAAATCAGCATTCATTCATTCTCATTGTTATGGTTTTTGTTATTAATTAAGAAATTTTCGTACGTTAAATTTTATTTTATTTATTTGAGATTATTATCTACTATAAAAGTTTTAGTTTTGGGGTTATGTGTATTTCAAAACTATGAGCCATTTTATTGCGTGTTTTACTATTTACTTTACCCGAAAAGTAGTTTACTTTTTCTTAAATATAGCCTAGGTAAGACTGACCAGCAATTTAACTAATTATATTTTGTCTAAACACAATAACGTCATACCTGCACTGCTTTATGAAATTCTACAGTCTCATCCAATGCCCTTCGGGCCCAGTTATGATGGTGAGCCATGTCGATGCGCCCTCCTTCCACAAATAAGTAAAACCCTTTGCTTTCTTTTTGTAACATTTTTATAGCAACCCTTGTCATTTCTTCTAATGTTGGTTCAGTTGTTGCATTGGCTTCACTGTGGAATTTCATGTGATCGGGTTCAAACAGTCCTGTTAACAAATAAATTCCAATATTATAGGCACATACTAAACCCCTTGATTTCCTCATAATATTAAAGTTGTGAAATTAGTTTTCACCAAACATAACACATGTTATCATTTCGTACTATATGCAATATTTTATGTAGAGACCCAAGCCTACTCTGTTCCTACAAAGAAAAGTTTGTTTATAAAATTACTCAAAAACTACTTTCCAATGTTGATGAAATTTGACTAATATGTTGAACATTGCCGACCGGGCGTATACGCTTTGTTTCATCAGAGTATTTTTCAAATGAGACTGAGTAGTAAATGAAAATGTAACTTTTTAGCAATTCAGCTGTTTAGAATGGTGGCATTTGTGATGAGGTATTTTAATAGTGTATAAAATAACTACCAATTTATAAACTAAATTAATAATTATTTCGGGTTGATATGATATTACTAAAAAGACGATTCAATTTTTTAAGGCAAAACCCCGCATAAAAATTAAACCAATCAATTAATGTTCATAAATTGAACAATTAAAGCACCCGCATACACACATGTAGAACAAATAATGCACAACACACTAATAAAAATCGGTAACAAACTACTTGTATGCCAATCACATTTAAGCGATGCAGAAACGCTAACAACATATCTGTGGTTTCGGTTTCATCACCCAGCATCGCCTGAATGAAGTTAAGCATTCGAAACCTTCTGTAGTTTAATTTTGCACAATCCAAAATAAGGTTCTTGGTATATAAAATATTAAAACTGTATGGACAAAGTGGCGGATCTCCATGCCACATAAGATCTCGTGGAATTTCCTCAACTTATTCACTATGACTTGGGTAGTTCGAGATATTAGCTCTACTAAGCACGAAAGTGAATACAAAATATGTTACATATTATGTGTTGCGATTCATTTTCGAAAGCTAAAGATTTTAAAAATCCAACTGTAAGTAGGAAAAATAGTACACTTATATTTTTACCCATGTCAACGAACACGAGGTATATTTAATATAATATCAATTGGGTGATTTCAAAATGGTTGAATTTATCCAAAGCGATAAAAAGTTATATGAACTTCATAAAGTCATTTGTTTAAAAAATGTTTGTTTTACTTTAGTTTGCAGATCAAAGTCCAAGCCCAAAAAGGGATGATAACCACCCCATAAATAACGAAATACTTCATTAAGCTAAAATTGCGTTGAAATCAACCTTAAATTTAAGTAGTAAATGTGTTTAAAGAAAAGTGATTAGTAATATCAACGTAAACCCCGAGAGCGATATATTGGTTAGCTCTATTATTCCATCACCTATTGTAGATACTCAAATTGAATGCTTCAAGTCAAATTTGACAGATTTATTACGCAAATGTTGCAATCAAGAGTTGGAAGATAAAATACAGTGTTTTATTGCAAGGAGTAAAGTAATCTTAGACAAGTGCTTGTGTTTACTAATATACTAACAACTAGCTTGCATCTCGTACTATGTAAAACGACTAGCATATACAATTAATATGGATTATATTTCAAAGCTTATTCAAATCTAATTACAGTTTTTATATATTACCACGTACTCATTTCTTACTGTATTTAGTTCTAACCACACTAACCAAATACTCACGGGACTGATTTTTTAAACTATCATTTACTAGGATTTTTGTAGCAAAAATGACCTTCTTAATATAAACAAGTTTTTGTTTGTTTTTGACACATATGTCTGGAATCTTTAGTATGAGAGTTCAAATAAGTGATTGTTGCAAAATAAAAATTATTAGTTTTACAAGAATTTCACATAAAATATTTATAAATATTTTATTTTTGTACAAAGTTATAGAACACCCTGTAAGATATAGGGTTAGGGAAAATATTGTACGTTTCACGTGATAACTGCTTCTTTACAAATCTATGAAATCCTTTTTGTGATCTATGGCATCCTGTAGAGTATCACAAAACAAACAATATAAAAATACAATATATAGTAATACTTAATATTGCGATCAAGAAGTAGGACTCATAAGGAGATAGTAGATATTAACGTTAAAAGTGATAAAACTGCTTCTTTACGACATTCGAAGGGGATTTTTGTACAACGAGGCAAAGCCGAGTACAATAAATACAATCAACACGACATTTTAACTAATAGATTATTTAATAATTAACCAAACATTGCACTAATATTATTAATCAAACATTGCAATTAGCAACTGAGAGTTTTATTGGTATAGGCCTACATTTGAAATAGGCAGTTTTTACATTTGATAATATTATATGTATATTTCTACTCATTTTTATGATATAATGAAAGAAGTCATTTACTTATGTTAGTAGAATTCTGAAGAATAAGTTAGCCTGTGTCAGTGAATTAATGTTATCTAAACAATACAATTTTGTTTAATAGTAATGCAATTAATCTGCCATAAAAAACAATCAGCTGATCTAAACTTTTCAAACAAACAGCTGTTTGAAGTGTGATGTAATAGTAACTTATGGACTCTTTAAAATACTAGGAGATTTAAAGTAGATCATTTAATTACTCCTGGGATATGACAGTTTAACAAGTGGGGTTAGGTAAAATATTTATAAATAAAGTCCATATTTAAGTCTAGAGAACAGTATTTTTTCGAAATAAAAGAAAATTACTATAAGTTAAATTATTTCCATTTCCGTCTTTGAAATTTTTGTAAAATAAAGCCATGCTTTTCTAGTAAGAGCAGAGGCAGTTTGACTGAAAACGTTAAAACTGAAAACAAATTATTACTCTTTGGTTCCATTATAATCTCACTGCTGAATATTTCAAGCAAATGTTGGTCGCAGGACAAATGATTTAAAATTGATATTAATGCATAATAATTTTCTTAGAAATGTGTCAAAGAAATGTAATAAGTTAGAGGTTATAGCAATTGTACTATAATAACTTAATTATCATAAAACGGGACTCAAAAATAATTACCGGTATATAACAAAATAATTTTTAAAGATTCCTGAGTAAATAAATATTAATAATAAAATTTTGGTGGGAGAAATATTATAAATGTCAAGGAAAAATTTCAAGACAGTTTAATAGAAGGTATCTTTCATTAGAAAATATTATGATTAGAGCAAGTAAATTCTCTTTCGACTTACCCATCAAGTAATCCGTGTTCTTAATGTCGGTGTTCATCAGCTGATCTCTATTCCAGACAAACGCGGGTGTGTAATTCAAGTTCATCTTCTGAGTCTCCCATTCACTAATAAGATTCACTCCATCTTGCCTTTCTCCGTTACCTGATTCGTAATCTTTTGTTGTGTTGGGTAATAATTTAGCTCGACCACCTCCTAGTAAAACCTGTACAAAGAGTAAAACACTATATACATATTATTATAAAATTGTTGTTTTATACAATTTCTCATAGCATACTGTTTTGACATCTTGTTTAAAATACCGACATCTTGTTTAAAATACCGACATCTTGATATTAATACATATAAATAACATACATTAAGGCGAAATTGAACCAGTTACATCTTCATAACTTAGTTTTTAAACAGAAAAGTTAATTCAGCCAATAATAAAAGTTTTAATAATTGAATACAAGTTCTCTATTACTCGAATATTAAAAATAATCCAGAGATTTTCTCCAAACGTTCTATCCTGCCTGTGGTTCTGGAAGTTTTACCGAATTGGTTTTAACAACTCATCAACACTTTAGTATTAATATTACGAAAATAGGCGAACATACAATAAAACATATACTTACTTAGTACGAACTGGGAAATTAAATATGCCAATACCTTGAATGAATACTTATAAAATTTACTTTATTAGTGGATACCAGTAAATGAAATACCTCAATACTTTGAATCAATATAAAATTATACCTTCTTAGTGGGTATTGACTGGTCAGTGGAATGTGTCAATACCTTGAATCAATAACATATACTTTGTTAGTGGATACCAGTAAATAGAATATGTCAACACCTTGAATTATTAATAATAAAATATTTTTGTTAGTGGGTACCAGTGAATGAAATACTTCAAGACTTTGAATCAATATAAAATTATACCTTCTTAGTGGGTATTGACTGGTCAGTGGAATGTGTCAATACCTTGAATCAATAACATATACTTTATTAGTGGATACCAGTAAATAGAATATGTCAACACCTTGAATTATTAATAATAAAATATTTTTGTTAGTGGGTACCAGTGAATGAAATACTTCAAGACTTTCAATGAATAATAGGCTAATAAAATAGTTTTGTAAGTGGGTATCAGTGAATGGAATACTTCAAGACTTTCAATCAATAATAATAAAATAGTTTTGTTAGTGGGTACTACTAGTGAATGAAATAAAATACTTCAAGACTTTCAATGAATAACAATAAACATTTTTGTTAGTGGGTAGCAGTGAATTAAACTCCTCAATACTTTGAATGAAGAACAATAAAATTTACTTTGTTATTTTGTACCACTGAATTAATTACCTCAACACTTTGAATAAATATAATAAAATATACATTATTAGTGGGTAACAGTGAATGAAATACCTAAATACTTTGAATGAAATGTTATTTTTTAGTGAGTACCAGTGAATGAAATACCTCAATACTTTGAATAAATATAGTAAAATATAGCCTACATTTTTAGTGGGTATCATTGAATGAAACATCCTTTTTAGTGAGTACAAGTGAATGAAATAAGGTTAGCTTCCACTAGAATTGTTCTGTTAAGTATATTTATAACTAACATCACATCTTTTAAAAATTCTACCTTTAGTAAGGTACTTTCAGAAAGGAAGGAAAGTGCGTTTTAGAGCAAACGTTTTGACAATATGAAGATATGAAACAACTCTTTACAAATTTGTAAAATCTTCTTAAACAAAACACTTTTAAACTATACCATACTCGACTGTATTTGAGATATTGTGTGTGGGTCTAATCTTTGGCAATCTAAAGTGGTAGTTGACTATGTTGTGAGTTTAATTATTAGAATAAATGTAGGGTTAACCTTTTTATACGATTGTCAAATCTCAGCTTGATACCTTTACCCGTTCCTTATAAATTTAAAACTGCAAGAAAAAGGCATGATCATATAAGTTTTCCAGTTTTACTTAAAATAACTGGTTATTACCATACTTTGATTGTAATAACTTAAGGAAATGTTACGTAAAATTAATTTTAGGAAAATTAATCAATAAAAAATATTTTAGAGTCTGTACATCGTAAATAAGTCAAATAAATAATTATTAATTGCAAATTAATCTTAGGCCTAGATTCGCACCAGTACTAAAAGTTTTGCATAAAATAATCAATTCCAAAATCTCTGAACTTGGCTTTGTTGAAGTTAATAATCTCCTCTTTGAGAATGTGGACAATGGGATATTATAGATAATAGAGGAGGAAAGTAGCAAAATGATAACAAACAATTTCTTATTTAAAAAGAATACGTCAATTAGTGTCCAGTTATTAGTAAAATATCCTCTCCCTTATTTACTGCCAGTTTGTCCGACACGATCAACATTCTGTTTCAAGAAAGTTACGACAAGGTTAATCCAGAAGATTGGTTTGAATCAATAACCGTAAAGGCCGATTTCCTTCTAATTTGAAGGCTGAAGGCCCGTGATGAAGGTTTTACTGGCTTAGAACTAAAATAACCTCATTTAAAAATACGAAGCACTTTGAAAATATACCGATAATACAGTTTCTAGATAAGGGAGTTTTTTTTTTAAACATCGATATTTTACTTTAATTGCGATATAAAATTTAGCGATATAAAGTCATTCTCTGGCGAAAGTTAAATTAGCTATCGTAAACTTATTAGTGTTCAACTCAGTTTACACTTTAATTAAAAAATAAATAGTTGTATACCTAACTTTTTAATACAAATTCAACAACATAGTTTCACATAAAGATGTAATATCATTTAAATACAATAAACATAATACTATCAAAAACTTGAAGTAAACATTATATACAAAAATAACCTAATTATTATGTTTAATCTTTAAAGACAATAGAAAACCAAACGATGTAAAACAGATGATTAAAATTACTATCCTTTTTAGACTAATTCTACGGTTTTCCAAAACTTATAAAACACCCATTGAAACATCAGTCGTCAAAATAATCTTATGGATAGCAAAATTGAATAGGTATCCTAAATCTTCGTTTTATTTTTTTAAAAGTATTATAAAAGTTATACAATAATATTTATTTGTTTCAGTTATGACTAAATATTAAAAAGGCAAGTTTATTTTGTATGACATTTTTGCGATTAGTTTTTTGTATTATGTTAATACCACGTTCTGCAGAAAATATTAACAAGTTAAAACTTATATTATACGATTGATAGTGATGACCGAAGGTACTTGGTAGAATTCCATAATAATTCTAAAAATTGTGTTTGTCTTTTAATCTTTTATATTAGTTAATCTCATTTATTCTTAGTTCTTGAGTTCGTTTGTTCCGACACGGGGGATATATATTTTACGAAAATTAGGTATACAATTATTTTAACAAATATTTTAATAATACAATTTTAGGTCATACATATATATATAGAAGTATAATGAAAAAACAATACTTTCGCCTTTTTTACGGAAGGTACTTCAGTGTATCAGTATACACAGTGTATTAAACGTCAAAAATATATTTTAAGTGAAAGTTAAAACCAGTGTATTATAGATATGTATTATATTAAAGTGCAATGCTAGATTTATAGTTATATATTAAATTTGACTAATTTAAAGTTCACGACTTTAATAGAACAAAATATTTACGACAATGAATAACCACAATCATTAATATTGACAAAACGAGTATATTGAAAACATTTATCACATTTTCTGAACAGTACAAACAAAAACAATTACATCAATTTTCCCTCGTGAAATAAGTGTATTTGGGTCATTCAATTACCCTTTTATTAGTAACTACTAATTGTTATTACACTAGTAATTACTAATTTTCCAATACAAAAATATCCGATACGACCAATAATACTCAGAGGTTTTGTTTTATAAAAATGGCTGCAATATTTGCAGTTTAGATTTTATTGTTTTCAACAATGCTCTAGACTCTAGATAGTTTTGAAAACTACTCACTTTATTTCAACTGATATATCGACTCCAATTCGTGTACAAATTAATCAGATTACTCACCGCGTTCCTATATTAAAGTTCGTTTTCGCATTGTTTTAATGATTTCAAGTTGTTTATGTTCACTAGGTAAATCAGTCAATGACAAGTGATTCACTTACACAATTAAACTTATTAATAAGTGACTGATTAAAAATATATAATTTATAGACTTAAAAATATTAATAACTGTTACATTCTTATACGAAATATTGAGTTAAACTAGATTTGCCTTTGAAACCCCTCAAAAAAAGAAGCTTATAAAAACTAAATACCATAATAATACTCATATGTTCTATACAGAGATATTATAAAAATGTATGAGCTTACTTACAAAAGAAAAAAAAATACAAAATAGCTTTAAGAATATGCAACAACAATAAATTACCCTATTCCCAAAAAATGTGAAAAATAATATAATTACTAAAAATTTAACTCTAAATCTCATTCAAATCTTTTACGAACAACCATATGTTTAATTGTTTTAAAAATTGCTACAGATCTTAATAAATTATTATAACAAATATAATTAGGGAGTGTGTTAAAACAATTTGTTTTAAATTCCATATTATAAAGCTTTACAAGTACTTAGGACATTTAATTTTAAAATTACTATGAATTGTACATATTATTTGTATTGAATATGTTTCATAAAACAAGAATGTACCTAGCACACAGGTAACATTAAAAGTAAAAACAATAGTTGCTTAGTTACTACTTAAACACCTTACTCATGTACACGATGTACTTTTAGTCCTGTGACGAACTTTATGTTTAATAACTGACAACAAAACCCATCACCTCAGGTTTTGTATAGTAGTAGCAAAGCGGGAGCACCGATGGAGGCCGGGTCAAGTCCCCTTGCACGCATGGTGGTCCATCGGTACTCCCGCTTTGCTATTACTATAATAAAAACAAAGTAACTTGTCCTCATATCATTTGTACATGTCGATAACATGTTATCATCATCAGTAGATTGACGGAACGGAAGGTACAAGCAGAAGGAAGGACATTACTGGTACATTTATACTCGTACAATACCTTGAAGAAACAGACCCACACAGCTGCGGTCTTACAAACCTTTTATCGTTCTTTGTAGGTACTGCAACGGCTAATTGGCCTATTGCAATGGCACCAATTAGTGAAATAATTAAATTAATTAGAGAAAATTAATTAATTGATTAGAGTCAAAAAGGGTTAAAATTCGTCCAAATTGAGAATCATAAAAATGAAATAAGCATGTTAAAGTTAAAATAGAGATTACAAGAGTTTATTTTAAAAAGTAACAAAATAAAGTTAGTTGAATTCATATCGGGGTATGACGTAAGCGTTGGAGACAAGAACAGACCAAGTTCGTGAAGAACTGACGTAAAAGAAGATCTAACAGGATCAGTCCTGTCCAGACAGACACAAATTTGTCCGGTTATTTGTAGCATTAGTTTAAATATTAAAATATAAAATTGTAAAATTTGTTGTTAATTTTAACTAGTTATAAAGAGGAGAATAAGTTCAAAGCTGGGATAACAATAATTTCAGATTTATAAAAATGTCTGACCAAAACGAAGTTATTCTTGGTCTTAAAAAAGCCAATAACGTAAAAAGTTAAAAGGTAACTAAACAACGAAAATTAGAAATAAATAGAACAAGTAATAATCAAGCCAAGTTTCATTAAAAAATAATAAATAGTTTTTGTGAAATAAAATAAAACAACAAAAATCTTTATTAATTAAAATAAAGGTAAAGTAAAGTGAAAATGGAGAGTAAATCAATAGATTATGTACCAGGTATATGTAATGTATTGTAAAGCCATGTGAGAAATAAAAATAAGTTAAAAAGGGGGGAAGGAAAAATTTTAAACAAAAGCGATTAATTAAAACAAACAAAAAGAAGCTTGACTCAGTAACCAATTACATTACAAAACATCCAAAACCAGTTTAGAGGGTTTCCAGACAAGAAAAAGGAGATAAAAACAATACATTTTCAAAAATGTTAAATTTACAATAAGTAAATTTAAAAATAAAAGCAATAACTTTCTAAGCGTATAAACAGAGAAATATTAGGAGTAGGAACGCCATCCAAACGAGGTAGGATTCAGAAAGTGGTCACGAGTCGTTCAAGACATTCAAATTCGAAATCAACCAACAGACAAAAAAGTTATAGAGTTTTGATTAAAAACAATAGAGAATTTATCAACATACCACTCGAGACAGGAACGTCAAGTCAGCGGGTTGAAAGCGGACATGACGTCATAAGATCGACTACTCGAGTAAAATTAAAACCATTGCAAATACAGTATTATGTCGAAATCAATTAACCGATGTTAAGAGAAGATAATGATACCAAAATTCATGAAATAATTCAAAAAATATATTAGACCCAAGAAATATATTTATAATTTAAGAAATAAGAATGTCTTATAAATTTAACAGACGAGATTCGTTTGACTGAAAACAACCCAGAGAGTTCAGCGAACGAGGTATTTCAAGTTCGTTATGGATGAACCAGCACGGCGTGCACACAACTCAGCTTAAGGAAATGGTGACGAGATACGTGGAAGTACATAAAAGATTCAGTGATCGTTTAATCCGAACTCCGGTCGGTGGTTAGCAGGCCGTAAATTCGTCGTGAGAAGAAAAAGGCCTGTCTTGAAAAAGATACAAAGGATTTGAGGAGAAAACATCTTTAAAGAAAAGGAGTTACCAACGTCGGAGAAGTCGAGAAGAAGACAGCTTTAAGAAGATTGAGTCAACACCAATCGGGATTCGAGAGGAAGACATCTTTAAGAAGAATCACCCCTAAAGAGGAGTCGATAATCAACATTGAACATCTTATGTATGTAAGTAACAGGCAATCAAATTTTTACATTAATAAATAAAATAATTTCCATTTGCAAATTCAAACTTCATAATTTTTTGTTTGAAGTTTTGCATAAATTAATTTCAAGGGATTTTTAATTAAAGTAAATTTATTTAAATTCACTACACACAATGGCTAATCGATTATATATATATAATCCAAATACCACTCGCTGACTGATCAAGAAATCTCAAAAACCATCAAACGGATTGGAATTAAATTTTTTACGTAGTTTTCTCTAGGGCCCTAGGTGCTTACTAAGAAAAGTTTTCAAAAAATTCGAAATTTTAGGGGGTTTTGGGGGCGTCAAAGTTACTAAAAATCCCCATATTTAACTCTGATTTGTCTCTCCGTGCAAAGCCGGATCGAGCCAGCTAGTGTATTATATTTATAAGATTGTCCAAGTTTATAATTAGATTGTATTTTGTTTGACAACACCTTTGCTTTAAAATTAAATTTTGTGTTTTTTGATTGAATAAATAATTTTTGTTTTTTTTCTAATCTAGACTACATTATTTACAAATAATATTTAATATCCTAAATTCATAAAGTGCTCTAGGAATGAGAAGGTTAACAGGTAAGCAAGCCACTGATCACACAAAACTTTAACTCCAAAGGGAACGACCCCAGAGTAGAGTCAGAATTGAGCTAGTGTACTAAAGAATTGCAAAAAAGACAAAAAGGTCAAGGTAAATTTAAATTCAAATCATAAGAATTTCTTGTCATCGCAAAACCCGCATATTACGACAGTTTATATTCAAAATTCGTTGAGATGTTTCTAAGATTGCGCAGGGTAGAATTTTACTATTTTGTCTCGAATTGCAGTCTTATTATTATTAATATATCCTTAATATATAATTTACCTTCACATTTTTCCCTGGATCAAGGCGTACCAACTGTTGCGCTATGTCTGTGCATTTCAAAGCATCCGGATTGGTGCTGCTTAATATATCATGATCGGACTCAAAGTTTCTCTCAGCTGTGAACGCATAATTTCCAGCTGGTGACGCATGCGTGATGCGTGTATTCGTTACTAGTCCAGTTCCTTTGCCTGCTTCTTGTGCCCACTTCATGATAGTGAACACCCTGTTGTCCTCCTCGCTTACAAGACTACAGTTACCCCGTTCAATGATGGCGTTGACTCCGAGTGTTCCGTAGTTGGCTTTAACACCTCCTAAGTAAGCTGTAGCAGAGCACGCAGAATCGGCCACTTGCTTATTTACACAATACGTCTGCAATAAAAACAAATTGAGTTATAGCTGTAGCTGATTTATATCTAACAGTGTATAACGTAAAGTGTAAATTTCACTTTTCGTTTTTAAATTTGGAGCTTCTCTATATTTTCTGAAAAAAATACAAATATTGAAAGACAAACATATCTTTTAACTTAGACGGTGATACATATTTCTTTATAATTTAACTTAATGGGTATAACAAATAAAACACGTTTTCCAAGCAATTATTTCCTAGAAACAGTATATTTCAAACTCATGTGCTTTGGAATCAGTTACTACCTGTTTACCTCTGTCTTTCACACAATCTTACTACAGTACAACCTTGTTAAGTCTTCCCCCTTTAAGTCGGATCTCCGGGTAACCCGGACCGGTTTGCAATAAATAAAAATATGCATTGTGATAGCGATATTGCTTTATACGAGCGCATAAGTACTGCACGGTGATCATGTTTCCGCCGAGTATATTTGCCGTGCGGCACGTAAAAGTTACTCAAAGCTGACGCAACAGAAACTTACAAGCTTTTCCTTAAAAAATAGACATACCTGTACAGTCCACAGATGTGTTTTTTATTTTATTGTGAACAGTAAATATTTTTAAAATGTTTTTCTCCGTAATAAAGGAAAATATTGTAAGTATTCAGTGTATTTTCATTGTTTGATGTTTTATGCTCTTTCTCCGGCTAACATGGATTTTCGTTATGTCGGATCGGTCGCGGTCATCGCGGTCCCAGCTGGTCCGACTTAACGAGGTTGTACTGTATTTTTAAAATTTAAGTACAGGAATTGGGAGACTAGACAGTCAACCTCAACTCTCACTCTCTCTAAGATAACTTACATATAGGCCTATATCAAAGACGATAGTAAAAGGCGATTAATTAATCAATGTAATCCATCTTTCTCTGTTTCTTATATTTTCCGTTTAATAGTATTCAGTGTATATGTTGTATGTATATGTGTATATGTATATATGTGTATATATATGTATGTTCTTTGTATTTGGGTTTTAAGTGAAAAACAAAATGTATTGAAAAATGTACACCATTCTTCAGACTCATTTAAAGGTAAAGTATAACAATATTGTACAAAATAACTAAATCACTACATAGTTTAATTTATACTCCGTCGAAGCAGTAGTCTTTATTCCTGTTATATTTTATGAAATAATGCAAAATAATGTATTTTTACTCCGAGAAAGAAATGGTATCTATCCATGTTATATTTAATGAAAAATTTTAATAAGCTTATATACATTAAACATAATTATATCAGTTCTAATTGTTATAATTTAAGTTTCTACACATACCAAGTAAAATAGGTTACATTATGGGTGGCTCATAATATAATTTAAGCAAATTAGTTTAATGGTAAACTACTGGGGATGAGCCATTTATACGGGTGAACTAAATGAATGGAAACCCTTCAATAACTTGAAATCTGTTTAAGACAAACTTTTAGGATAACGCGATGGTCAACTACTTTATCTTTTGACTTATAATAGAATTTCAACTTCTTCTTTAGAGGTGGCCCAATGTTTGTGGCTCAATAGTCAAAAGTTAGAATAGTTGACCGATAGATTACAGAAATCTTTCCCAAACAGATTTGTAGTTATTTATTTTTTAAATACATTTAGTTCAGCCTGTATATAATTTCAAAATAAAGACAGGTACAGAAGGCTGTAGCAACTTGTAATTTCATATTCATCGTAAAATAAATAACAAATATTTGTAAAGAAAGTTTTATTTGAGCTAAATATATTAAATTTGTTTTATAAATGAAGAGTTGTGATTCGGATGTAGAGAATAATACTTGAATTATGTACTACGTTATTGATAAAGAGTGCATAAGTGTTCTATAGTTACTATAGAATTGATAGTTAAGAGCGATATTGATAACTATTCAACTTACAGATATTTACCTTAGAAAATCCTGTATAAGAAAATTTTTCAAAACTTAATTTCGAACTTTCCCCAGATAATCCGTTTAGCTGACCCATGTATATTCTTGCAGCAGCTAGTGTTGGAATTGACATGCCGTCTCCAAGAAATAAAATTACGTTCTTAGCTGTAGAGGTTATTAGAGGAACCGCAATTTTGTCACGAATTGTTGCTATTCCTTGTGTCCTCCAGTATTTGATTGCTGGAAGTACATATTTATATTAACAAATTATAAAGGTTTTCATAAAACAATTTAGCTTTATTTAACACATAATGAAATTTTACTGTCTAGTATAATTGTATAGTGTTGTAAAAACGAAAATCAATCACGAAAAAAATGTCTGAAGAAATATTACGACAAAATATAACTAGTCAGTGAAGCAGGAATGATTGAGTTGTATTTTATTGGGAGAAGAAATAAAATATTTCTGCCTATACGAACTGGTACGACTTATATTGAATAGTTCTTCGTTAACTCTTTATATTACAACACTTTTAAAGTTATGACGATATATTTTTCAATTCACATATTACACTAAACAATAGTAGTAATATGTTATACTCCACATTAGAGTATCTCTGAACGCAGTTATTGCATATTGATTGACCTGAAATACACCGTACTACCCTGTATTCATAAATATGTCTAAATGGTAAAAAAGTAAATAGATTCAACAACAAACAAATCACACATTTTGACCAGTTGTATGAATATGTTTAACTCTACAGTAGTTGGAATAAGTTATATTCCACACCAGGAGATCTTTCTTACTTTACAGTGTAGAAATATGTTACACTCCACAGTAGTAGGAATAGGTTACACTTCATAGTAGTATTAATACGTTATATTCTACAGCAGGAGATATTTCTTACTCTACAATAGTAGGAATATGTTCCACTCCACAGTAGTAGGAATAGGTTACAGTTCATAGTAGTATTAATACGTTATATTCTACAGCAGTAGATCTTTCTTACTCTACAATAGTAGGAATATGTTACACTCCATAGTAGTAGGAATATGTTAAACTTAACATACATTGTATACCACAGCAGGAGATCTTTCTTATTCTACAATAGTAGGAATATGTTACACTCCATAGTAGTAGGAATATGTTAAACTTAACATACATTGTATACCACAGCAGTAGATCTTTCCTACTCTACAATAGTAGGAATATGTTTAACTCTACAGTAGTAGGAATAAGTTATATTCCACACCAGGAGATCTTTCTTGCTCTACAGTGTAGAAATGTGTTACACTCCACAGTAGTAAGAATAGGTTACACTTCATAGTAGTATTAATACGTTATATACCACAGCAGGAGATATTTCTTACTCTACAATAGTAGGAGTATGTTACACTCCACAGTAGTAGGAATATGTTAAACTTAACATACATTATATACCTCAGCAGTAGATCTTTTTACTCTACAATAGTAGGAATATGCTACACTCCACTGCAGTAGGAATACATTATATACCTCAGCAAAAGATGATCCTTACTCTACAATAGTAGGGATACGTTACACTCCACAGTAGTAGGAATAGGTTATATTGCATAGCCAGAGATTTTTCTTACTCTACAATAGTAAGAATTCGTTATATTCCATAGCAGGAGATCTTTATTACGCTACAGTATGCCACGCACAACTTCTCTCTCCACCAATTGTATCTCTTCGTCCTTTTCGTTCATGCGCCGCTTCGCACGCATAAACCGTATCCACACCTTTTATTTACCTTTTTTCTTTAATTTAATCAATGGTTTTTCATCAAATAACACCTAACTGGGTTTTATTCCTTATATGATGTACTAGGTCGTTTTAACAATTTGAGAGGTTTTGCGATGACAAGAAATTCTTATGATTTGAATTTAAATTTATCTTGACCTTTTTGTCTTTTTTTGCAATTCTTTAGTGCACTAGCTCAATTATGACTCTACTCCGGGGTCGTTCCCTTTGGAGTTAAAGTTTGTGTGATCGGTAGCTAGCTTACCTGTTAACCTTCTTATTTCTAAAGCACTTTATGAATTTAGGATATTAAATATTATTCGTAAATAATATAGCCTAGATTAGAAAATACAAAAACGATTTATTCACTCAAAAAACACAAATTAACTGGAACGCAACGGCGTTTTCAAACAAAATACAATTTAAATATAAATTTGGATAATATTATAAATATATTACATTCGTTGATTAGCCATTGTGAGTAATGAATTTAAATGAATTTTCTTTAATTTGAAATCCCCTGAATTTAATTTATTTTTAATATATTTAAGTTTGATTTCCAAATGGAAATTATTTTGTTTATTTATGGAAAACTTGATTGCCTGTTACTTACAGACACCAGATGTTCAATGTTGAATCTCTACTCCTCCTTAGGTGTGACTTCTTCTTAAAGATGCCTCCTCCTCGATTCCAGATTTTCCAGTGTTTCCCTCTTCTTAAAGCTGTCTTCTCCTTGACTGCTCCGACGTTGATAACTTCATTTCTTTAAAGATTTTTTCTCCTTAATATTTTGTGGCTTTTGACAAGACAAGCCTTTTTCTTTTTTTCTTCTCAAGCTGAATATACGGCTCACTAACACCGAATCACTCACGTACTTCCACTTATCTCTTCGATATTCCTTAACAGAAAAGCGAAGCTGTGTTGTGTGTACGCCGTGCTGGTCGTTCGTAAACTAACGCTAGATACTTCGTTCGCTGACCTCCCTGGGTGGTTTCCAGTCAAACGAGTCTCTTTTGTTATATTTATAAGAAGTTCTTATGTCTTAAGTTATAAATATATTTCTTGGGTCTAATATATTTGTTGAATTATTTCATGAATTTTGGTGAAATTATCTTCTCTTAATTAGGCCTTGTTTAATTGATTTCGGCTAATTACTGTTTCTTCATTGGCTGTGGTTAGACTCGAGTAGTTATTCCTATGATGTCATGTCCTCTCTCGGTCCGCTACGTTGACGCGCCTGTCTGAACGGGTCTGTTGCTAAATTCTGTATTGTTTTTAACCAAAACTGCATAACTTTTTTGTGTGTGGCTTGATTTCGAATTTGAAAGTTTTAAAAATGATCGTGATCGTTTTCTGACTCCTACCTCGTTCGAATGGTGTTTCTACTCCTAATATTTCTCTACTTATTCGCTTCCAAATTTTATGCTATTAATTTCAAATTTACTTTTTGTAAATTTTACAATTTTGAAAATTTCTTGTTCTTATCTTCTTTAACTTGTCTTAAAACGCCCTAAACTGGTTTTAGATGTTTGGTAACTTGATTAGTTCCTGAGATATGCTCCCTTTTGTTTGTTCTAATTACACGCTTTTGTTTCTAATTTTAAATTCCCCTCTTTTTAAGTTATTTTCATTTCTCACATGGATTTACAATATATTAAATATACCCTGTACATAACCTATCGATTTACTCCCTTTTTCACTTTACTTTACCTTTATATAAATTAATACGGTTTTTTGTTAATTTATTTTATTTCACAAAAAATAATTATTATGTTTTCACGAAACTTGGCTTGATTATGCATCATTACTTGTTATATTTATTTCTAATTTTCATTGTTTAGTTACATTTTAACTTTTTACGTTATTGGCTCTTTTAAAGAATAACTTTAAAATCTCAGTGTTGGTTATAAATGTTTATAAATCTGAAATTATTATTGTTCCATCTTAATTAACTCTTCTTATTTAACAAATTACTCTACTTAGCTTTTATCTTCAATTAAAATCTTAAAAGTTTTTCTTTTCCTCTCTTACATTTATGCTTATAACTTCTAAACAAATTATCTGATTAAAATTACTTGAATAACAATTTTATATTTTTAACATGTAAGCAATGCTAAAAGTAAACGAACAACTTTGTGCCTGCCTGGACAGGACTGTGCATGTTATATCCTGCATATTTTTGGTTGGTTCTTGTCTCCTACGCTTACGTCATAACCGGACATGAATTCAACTAACTTTATTTGGTTACTTTTCAAAATAAACTCTTTAAAATATGTTTTTTCAACTTTATCTTTCTTAATTTTGACTAATTTTAATCCCCTTGTTACTCTAATTAATTAATTACCTTTCGCTAATTTATTTTAATAAATTCCACTAATTGGTGCCATTGCAAAAGGCCAATTGGCCGTTGCAAGTAGTAGGAATATGTTACACTCAGTAGTAGTAGAAATAAGTTACACTCCCCAGTAGTAGGAATAAGTTACATTCCACATCAGGAGATCTTTCTTACTCTATAGTAGTAGGAATATTTTATATTCCACAGCAG
>JAGFPH010000158.1:241302-266191 GCA_018207615.1 Philaenus spumarius | reverse complement strand
TATCCACGCCTTCCTACATCAGATTAAATTATTGTAATAATATAAATGCATACAAAATTTGAAACTTCAAGGTGTTTAACTAAGATTTAGTAAATACTCAACTAAACTATCCACGCCTTCCTACATCAGATTAAATTATTGATTAGAAAGATTACGACTTTGCATATATTTAATCATAATAATCTACTTCAATTCTTTATGATGTCGTGATTGATTCGTAATAATTATCGGAGGTATGTATGAGATGATCAGTACCCAGTTCTTGTGGTCATTGAAGCCACTACGCCTTGACCAATGTCAATAATTATTACTTTATATCTTTTAACAATAGCCACACCTCTTTCTCAATCTGTAAATAACTCCCTATCATTTAAAATGTGAATTTAAAAAATATGTCTTAACTGAACTTAATAAATAATGTTATTTACATTTATTATTACCATAGACTTACAACTCCAAATCTAAATGTATGAAAATAATATACAAACATCAGCTTGGTTATTAAATTGAATTGCCTGTCGCCTTCTAAATCTTCGTTATGTCCAAAAATTTACATTTGGCAAAACATTATTTACGAAGTCATCAAATGACTGACCAACTTTAAGTAAAATAAACGGCACCAGAAAGTGCATACACTTTCTCACAAACATGAATATTTAAATTATTGAACAAATTCACAGTGACTTCATAATTGTAATAAAGTAGGTGAGTAACTAATAAATATTATTATTACTAGCTAAACGAGAATTTTTAGTAAAATGCTGTTTTTTTGCATATTGTAGGGTACATTAAGGGCTACAAATAAGCCAAATTTTATCAAAATCGTTAGAGAAGTTTTTTTATAAACAATTAGTAACTGATTTTTTTAGGGTTTTTCCCCAAAAAGGGGACTGTTTTTCAAAAATTTTCTTGCATTTATATGGGCCTAATTGACATGTTAGGTGCAAATTTGTTCGAAATCGATCGAATAGTTTTCTCTCTAGCTTTGGACATACATACATTTTGTAAAAAATCACTTTTTTGGACTCAGGGGGTCCCAAAACGGATATTTCCACAAAAATCTCAACATCGATTTTTTGCGATCACTACACTTTCTCTATACTATATAGTATAGTGAGAAAGTAAAATAATGTTTTTTTTAAGACCATAACATATTTTAAAATAATGAGATAAACTATTCGGAATGTTTAGGCAAGGTATACAGATTATATTCAAATTTGTCTGAAACTTAATTCAAAAGACCTTTCTGTCTACTGTTTTACAAAAATTTTGATTTTTCAATGTTATAATGAAATTTTTTAAATGACATACTGTAAAACAAAACTATTCTGGCCTTATTATCCCATCTACTTAGTAATTAAAAGTAATGAAGAAACCTAATATTATTCGGAAATATAATTACTTTTACATTAAACCTTAAATAAGTTAAAAAAATTTACATTTATTATACCTTCAATTATTTAGATTAAAATACTTACATTACCTAATAAACATGCGGAACAAAAAGTGTTCAACATACTCTCAATGAAAATACAAAGACCTTTTTTAAATAGTATAATTTTTATTTTTATTTTAAATGTTTAGTGTTTTTTAAACAACAAATCGTTTTTACTAAAGACAATATAAATTTTAATTTTATCTTATTGAATTAGAATTTCGTTATATAAAATCGAACTAAATATTTTATATTTGTGACAAGTATAGAACATCTGAAAAATGTCAACTTACTCTATCTCCAATATGTCAGGTTTATGCCCTCTTGTTAAACAAATAGGACTGAATAGCTGAAGTACATTCAGTTATTTATACTATAGATAAGTATTCCTAAAAGACTATCAGACTATATTCATATCAGAAACAAGTGCGAAGGTCAATGTTTCTCGGCTCTATGATTTCTGTACAAATAAGTTGGTTTTTTCATAGTACAAAAACACTTAGTAAAGTTAATCTATTTTTTTATATAGGTACTCAGCTATATTATAAGGTTCATTGAATTAAATAGTCGCACATCTTTATTGCAGATATCTAAAACCTTGATTGACATTTACCATTATTTGTTTTAACAAAACAAATAATTACATAGCATAATTACAAAACTAATAACTGTTTTTTATGTGAAATCATTACCTCTGTGAAAATTATAATAGTAATTACAATTTTGTTTAGTGATTTTACTACGCGTATACTCAGGGTAGGACGATCTAAGTGTCAATTTACCCCTGTAAATTAAATTTGTTTGTAATAATGGCTAAAAGTATTCAAGAGAAAAGTATATTTATTTGTTCGAATTATAATTTTAAAAGTAATATTTTCATACTTGTTCTTGCTGTTAGCAGTTATTTATTGCAGAGTTGAGTCAAGCGTATTGGTGATGCTAGAAATTAAAATGTATCTAAAGATATTAAATGGTAAAATAAAGAAGATAAACTACAAATAAGCAAATAAGGTGCGAAAACTTCGTACTCTGTTACAATACTTAACATTAGAAGGTTTAGAAGCATTTAAAGGAGCCATTTTAAACGAAGAGGTTTCGTAGAAGTGGATAATTATACTGATTTTGTGCCAATGGTACCAACCTAAATTCCCGTTAGGGCCTAAACAATAAAATTAAGGTTTCGACCCAGAATCGGGAAGCAAATGGCAGAACTACGTTTGGACAGAGACACTGTGACGGGAATAAGTTGTGCTGTCCACACACTCTGTCGGAAAAGTCGTCCATATCACTTAGTTCTTCGGGAATGTAAGCGCTTATGCAATAACATCAACATATTATAATAAACAATTTATTTACACCTGGGGGTCGACTTTCCCCATAGACATCAACAGAAGTATGAATGAATTAAATTTTCTAAACGTATTAATGGTTTGGAAAAGGTAATACTAAATAGATTACGTAAACAATGATGGCAGTAAGTAGAACATTACTTACTTAAAATACTAAAAAAAATATTAATATGGATTGTTAAATAATTCATTCTCAACTAGTAACTAACAGTAACAAAACACCATTTTGATTGCAAAACTTATATTGGTGTTAAAATTTATATCTTTAAACGCCAGAACTAAATGGAATAAAGTTATAAGTTTTTATTACAGAATATATTTATATGATTGTCCTGTAAAGTAAACATTATACAATTTCCATAAATTGTCTGAGAGTTTTATACATGACTCGAATACTATATAGCCTATTTATCTAAATATTGTGATTTCAACATGTTAGCCCACGGATTTTGATCAATTACTTAACTAGGTACAATGCCTGCATTTTTGTTTTATATCCAAGGCTAAAATCACTTGGTGTTTGCCGCGGTTTTACACCACTTGGTGCTGTATTAAACGTTTTTACTGTTAGTATGGTTAGGCCTAATCCATTTTTTAAGGTGTTTAAAAAAAAGTGTTTTAATGTGTTTCGTGACGTGTTTTTGTAATTTTTGTTTTGTGTAATGACTTTAATGTGTTTGACGACCTAATGCATGGCATTATTTATTTCCGTGATCTGAAGATTGGTACGAAGCCGAGCTAATCACCAAGTGATTTTAGGATTGGATATAAGACAAAAAAGCAGTTAATGTACCTAGTTAAATAATTGATAAAGGTTGGGGTCTAATGTTTGAGGGAAAATACAGTGTGAAAAGAAATCTGATTTATGTCTTTTTTATCATGAGCATAAAGGCTCTATGTTCGTTAATATGCCTATTATTGACACTCGACTTATGTTAAATTGAAGTACGTGTGTGAAGGTCATTTTGGAGAGATAATATAACGATAATGTCATGCATGTTATAAGTCTACTTTTAGAAAACAAGGAAATGCATTCAGGTGTACTGCTGCACTATAGCAGATTAAATTTTGCCTATTCTATTGTTGCTTCTAACATTCAAAGCTATATTCAATTATTTGCTTTGGAAAACAGGTGTGTCTTAAACAATAGTGTAAGAAATAGGAAGTCACTTTTAAATTGGTACATTATTTGGCAACATATTTTTATAAAGGTTAATATAATATCACCCTACTGACTGATAGAATAGTACATTTATGTTTTAGTTTTGTTGTAGTATTATTTGATTACTATATTATATGCGGTATTTTATTTGTTTCCAAAAATCTTCTCTCTAGACATTATTCAATTCAAATATCTGTACATCTTTTCTATCTATGATGAACCGTGATTTCTTCCATTCGTGGATTTTTGTTTAAACAAATTAAAATATAAACTATAAATAAGAATCATAACACATTTAAAATGTTTCTTGCTTGCTTTATTTGGAACCTCTAAAACAGTTGAGTAAGTTCGAACTGGCGTTGGATTTACTTGCTCTATACTTTGCCTCCCGTCCTCATTAGTCCAACTGTCATATAAATAAAGTCGTTAAGAAAAGCAAATACATAATGTAAATACTGCAGCCTGTATCAATGGATAATTTATATTTGCATATTGTATAACATACTTAAATAATTCAAATAAATCAAATGTAAACTACTTTATTGAAATTTAATTTATTAAAAGCAAGTTAAGGGATTATAAAAATGTATTTCTGTCACTTCAATATATTTCTTTCAACTTTTACCGTACACCATAAACAGTTTCTCGTAAGGGTTATAAGAATTTCGATCCGAATGCTCATCAAAAGTTTTGTTTGAATCAGACCGATTTATAATAACTTTCAAACACGAAATTTAATAAAAATTTTATTTTATCAAAAACTACTTTATAATTTAGTTTTTCCGGTCAAAAATTATGAATTTCGAAAATCATTTCTATTTTACTTTTAATTTGTTTTGTTGTTAGTTAGACCAATCAAGAAGAGGAGTGGAACAAAGCACGGAAAAGCCAATGTTAAAGCTGATTTCGTACCTACTCCTAGAGTACGTCACCATTAACATGCCAAACAAAATTGTTTTTGAAAACTGGCAAATAATCCACTTTACAAATTTATTAGAACGCGTTCCATGTCGGCGTATGTATTCACCGAAAAACTTCACAAGATGCAATTTCATCACGTTATGTTCTATACTTGCTTAACCGCACCCTCCTACGAGATGGTGTTTACCTATCATTTGCGCTTTGACATCTTAAGCCAATCCAATTATTCCACGTCCTCCCCCTTACGTAACGTGGTTATCTGTACATGTTCTTGTGTTACCAGCGTAAGGACTTTCAAGTTAACATTTTAGTTTTTAACATGTTTCAATAAAATTGCATGCATTTTAATCTATTTTAAAATCAAGAATGTTTCGATTATTATTTTTGAATTTACATATGTCACCAGTTTTGTCAAAACACTATTTCTGAAATAATTCATTAGCATTAGAAAAAATAAATCGTAAACTCTGCGTACTACCAGGTCTCGGTTTTAGTGCTAAATCAACTTGAGGGAAGATTGTTATTAAAACATCAGACTGAATAAAAACTGTTTAGAAATATAACAAAATTACCACAAGTAAATTTCAAATTTCCTAGTTACAAATTAGTAAAACTGTTTAGATTAGTCATAGAGTAATGATGCTGGAAATACTGGTAATAATGTACTCCTAAATAAGCCTCATTAGGCAGTGTATTGCATTCTCTACTAGTGAATAATACATACCTTTATTTTATTTTAAAATAATAAAGTGGATCCTGGTTTTCTGAGTTTTCATTTATTAAAATCATTTGAAATTGTTCGTTTTTCATACAAATGTTTTTCGTAAAAAAACATGAACATAGAGTTTTGCATAAAGTTATTACTAGATCTTTTAGTACACAATTTAAATTGAACAAAAGTTCTAATTCTAAGTATGATTTTAGACTAAAAAAGTACTTATTGTATTTATGCTATACCTTATACGATTAAATATACTTATAACTAAAAACACAACTCTTAATTTCATAAATGGCGGACATATTTACTATTAACAATATACAATGAATTAAACTATCTTTAATCGTGGTTTAGTAAATCTTAGTTTAAAACAACTAAGCAGAAACTTAAGTTTATATCAACGTCAGATCCAGGCTTTCACTTAAACCCACATCTTATCAAAGTAGGAGATCAGTATCTTACACATGAAAACGTCTTCCTTGAGTTCAATGACCATTTCTGTAACAACAACAACCACCGCCCATCCTAAGAAGTTGTTGAAGTTTTAGACAAGAAAAATTAACATTAAAATATCTTAATAACTGTACATAAAGTACTGATTTCTTTTATTTACTGACATACTTCTTATATTATTAATTCTTAACTGCTGGCCTGCTTTGAATGTTTTTCGTTGTAATTCAATTTGCACTCATCTACAAAGCTGGCAGCAAAGGAGAAACTCAGTTTGTGGTTCCACGTAAATTTCATTTATAAAAAAAAAACTGTGATAGTTATACAAAAGGATTTTATAGATTATGTTATCTGTGATTAAACTATCCAGGACATTACTCAAACCTCTGTGAGAATTCTTTCTAAGAATAAATATAAGTTAAAATAATTTCGTCGCAAGACATTGTAAAGTTTGTTGTCTGTAAAACACGTCAATCATGATCTCTTTAGGTACCTGTCTGATGCTAGGTTTCTGATGCTAATGATAATTTTACATAAAATTACTTTCAGTTATTATAAAAAATATTCTAAATACAAACGTTCCTGAAAATACCAGTTCTACTTGAACAACATTAAACCAGTAACAGTCAGTTTCGGTAACGGGGTCCACTATTCGGAAATTAGGTTTACAAACAAAGTTTCAAAAGGTTCAAGCGTTCATATTCCCGTGATAAAATATAGTTCTTCAAGATATTAAAATAACTAAAACACATAAGTTTTTTTAATGTCTATGTAGAGGTTCTAGAACATCGACTAAACCACTTGACGAATATTGTCGTACTGAAGACAAATGCCTGGAAATTTCTTAACTGTTAATGAACTTTGACCACGAACAGTTTGACAAAATGTATTAATCAGCGATTTAGTGACGTTCAAAATTCGATGTAAAATTTGTGTGGATCATAAGTTAAAACTTTGTTATAATTAATATGTTTACAGTGCTTGTTGTCAAAGATCATCAAAATAAGACCAGAATCACGTTTCAAACACTAACTGTTTGAAAATATGAAAAACTATAAAAGTTTTACTTTATTCTAATTATACATTAGTTCAAATTCACGATATCTTTAACAAAGTTTTATTCAGATTTCATAATAAGCTTACATGGCATGCTAAGCAAATTCTGTAATTGTATCCGGTTCATAAGATATCACGGGTTTCTGAGCTATTTTGAAACCTTTTGTCAGTTAATTATACATTTTCCATATTTGCATTAGTTTTTTTTTTTTTCTGAAAGATGTTGATTATTATTTAATTTTTTATGAACTGTTTAGGGAAATTATAATGATAATTTTTAGGTTTATTCGCCAACCTTTGAACCTTTTTTATAATTGCATTAAATGCCTACAAAATTTGAATTCATTAGACAGTTTCTGACCATTAGATTAATGAAATACATATAATTAATTTTTGTGTATGAAATTAATAATCCGAATTATTATATAGACCTACTTGTTTAATTTAAAATATGGTAATCATGAATGTGTTATGTTGCAATAATGAGGACATCTTTTACTGTCACACAAGTGCTGTATATGTATTTAAAGATTAACCAAATTTTAAAAGTAGGCCCTAATGTATAATTTAATGTTTAGTTTCTTTCAGTAAATGTATTTAATACTCATTTAGATATCTTTAAATTGTATTTTATATTTACTCTTTCCTTAATTTCAAATTGAAATAAATTATTTAACTGAAGATTAAGTCTGTAAGAGCAAATATTGGAAAAAATGTGACAGAATATCTGTGTAGAGTACGATGATGATCGAATAGGCAATGTAGTCAGAAGTCAGAACAGACACCATTGGTAAGAGATCATGCCAGCATTTTTCTAGCGTCAGGACGACTTCGACGGGTCTCACTACAACTTACTGCCTAAATGTTGGTGATTGTATTTAAAATTTTAATTATTGCCTGCTAAAGGTGGTATTATACGCAGCAGATTGCTGAGCAGCATCAAATTTATAATGACTTCAAAATTAGCAACAGTATAAATTCCATTATTTGAAATGTAAATAATTTTTTTTAAGTCTTCCGAATGAGTTATATTCAAATGACGTTTTTTAATTTTAACAATTGTTTGCCTTCGCACAAGAATGTTATTTCCTTTGTTATTACTGCATAGCTACTTGAGATCTTGTTGATACGTTTTACCAATTATTTGTATTTATTTTGTAAAATGGTGTTCAGGAGTCATTGTAATTTAAAAAAAAATCATTTACCCAACCTCATCATTTATTTTTCAACCTCTTTATCCCACTTTATCGAGAATTTCGCAGGGCATTTTCCGTTATTAATTGTTTATAACTGTGAAATGTTATCGTATTTACACAATTAAATTTAGTCACATATAATTCGTGAGGTTTAAAAGTAAATTAATACTAAAGAGGTGTATATACTAATGATTCCTGAATGAGTCATCCTCAAAGAAATATATACTAATAACACAAGGAAATGACATTGGATAACCTTCAAACCATAGAAACTCCATTGTCTTAACCTCATTACTCATATTTAAATTCTTTAAATATTTTATGCAATTGCTTGATAAATAGTGCTTTATAATTGATTTTGAAGTATTATGGATTTTTTGGCATCAATCCAAATGAATTTGTATGAATAATTTATAAACCTATCATATATTTTTTTAATGATATGATTAATTCCCAATATTTAAATGATATATACTTAAGATTTGAATAAAGAATATTTGTACATGTAATTACACTGTTTATTGAAATTTCAAAGTAATTAAAGAAGGTAAGGGTTATAATTGTTTAGAAAAAAAGTGTGCAAATAAAATGTTGACATATATTAGGAAATGAATTTATAACGGACTGACTGCTACATTTCTAAAAAGTATACATTCTTACAGTGGTAAAATTACAATGACTTCACTTCTTCCTTAATTTAATAACGATTTTCAGATCCATCAAATAAAAAATACATGGAACATTAATTTAATGTGTTTTAAAAACCCTATTAAACAATGTTAAACTCAATGTTGTTCGGTAGACTTTTTCGTTTCTGGTTTTAACGTATATTAAGATAACATAAACTTATTTGGTTTACAGACATAACAAAACTGTGTGTGTCACGAGGCACCCCTATCAACATTAAAAACAATCAAGTAAACTTCTTATGTTTTCATTTATTATGAAATCTAAATATTTAAACTTAAATGATGTTTTCCCTGCTCTTATTAGTCATAAAAAATTCCACCCAAATCAATAAACAAAGCTTTTATAGACATTAGTCTCTACTTACTTTAAAACATTAATTCATCAACTATTACAAAATTGGTAATTTACTTACCATTGATTGTGTCATATTGATATTCACTCGACGTGTTGCACGAACAGACTGACACTGTACTTGATTACTCTTTAGTATTTCCACATTATTAAAGATAATAATTAACGAGTAAATAATAGTATATTCTATAGGAAGTGATAGAAAACAATTAGATGTGGCGACAAGTGTAATATATTTCCTTTAATTTAAAAGGTACTTTGCATACAATTTGCATCTAAATTAATATATTTAAAATTCGTTAATATTTGTTTATTAATGTTTTTTAAATAATGTTACACATTGTACTTGATAACTTCAATTAAAAAATATATATATTTTGGCTCTAAATAATTACTTAAGACCTCATGTTCAACAGTTAAGTTAAATTCTATTGTTTTTTTATTGATTTTTAATTGGCCTTTGACTCGCCAGACAGAAAAGCAATTTACTATAAGCTATATTCGACTGGAGTATCGTCGAAGTTTTTGGAAGTTTTGCAAAGGCTCTACGCAAAAACACAAGCAATGGTGTGGACATCGCGTGGATTAACAGAATGTTTTACTACGGAAAGGGGCCTGAAACAGGGGTGTTTACTGTCACCACTGATATTTTCTCTGTATTTAAATTATATACACGAGCCATTAGGAGGAGGTGTAAATATAGCAGGAGTTAATATAAGGTGTCTACTATATGCGGATGATGCTGTTATTATAGCGTATCGTCCAGAAATGTTTCAAGATATGATCGACAGGCTAGAGATTTACTGTGATTTATGGAACTTAGAATTAAATTTAAGTAAGTCTAAAATTGTGATTTTTAGGAATGGAGGTAGAGTAGCAAAAAAAGAGCAATGGAAATTTGAAGGGGAGCGTATAGAAATTGTAAAAGAATACAAATATTTAGGTGTATGGTTAAGTTCAAAGCTATCTTGGGGCAGACAAATGCAAGACAGTTTAGGGGCGGCTAAATTTGATATAATTGTAGCATATAGTAAGTTACTGAATAATAATAATGTACCAATGTCTGTAAAAATTGAGGTTTTTAAAGCAGTATTTAGGGCTGTATTGTGTTATGCAGCGCAAGTATGGGGTTATATGCAATCTCAAGTAGTTGAAAAATTGTATACATGTTTTATTAAAAAGCTGCTTATGTTACCAAAAAATACGCCTGAATTTATAATATTCTCTGAGATGGGAGAGTGTCAATTGTTCTTATATACTATTTCATTACATTTCAAGTATGTACAGAAAGTGTTGAAATTAAATGATCATAGGCTGCCAAAATTGCTTACAAATGAAATTATTAATAAAAATATATTCTGGTATAACAATGTCAAGACACTTTGTAAAAAACATAACCTTAAACATAACCTTGATTCTTTTCAATACTTGGAAGAAAATGGTGAAATGGCTGCTTTAGAAAACCTATTGAATTGTATTAAGACTGATTTTAAAAATAATTTATTGCAAAAAGCTTGTAATTCTGTGTATCATGGTAAGTATAAGGAGTTAGATTTTGATTTCGGAAAGAGGAATTACATGATAGACGGTTGTAGTATTTATTTTGTTTCTACATTTTTTAAGTTAAGAGGGCAAGCTTTAAATTTAAATTTTAGGGTTGACCGGCCCGAAGAGTCTCATTTTTGTTCACTGTCAAACAGGTTAGAAATTGAGGACACATATCATTATGTTGGTGTGTGTCCAATATTTAAAGAGATTAGAATTACATGGTTGGGTTCAGAAACACTAAGTAGCCTATAAAAGAATATAAAGAATATTTGAATGGTAGAAATTGGAATAGTTTGTTTAATTATCATATTAGAGCATACAAATACAGACGAATGATAGTGGAGTATTATAATTATTGATTGCTAGCTTTTATGTACACAGCCATAATTTTTGTATAATGTTTACGTTTTCTTTTTTTTTCTTCTTTTTTTTTGTTGAGTGACAATGTGGATTGTTTTTGTATAATTGTTCTTGTTTTGATTGGTTATGTATCATTTTAGTAATTATAAAATTTATGTGTTTGAATAGCAACTCTACAGACGGTCATTTGTAACTGAGTTTGCTTAGAGATAATTTTATTTTGTTATTTGTAAAATGTTAAGATTTTGGGAAATAAACTCATTATTATTATTATTATCATGTTCAACATAAAACACGTTCAGTTGTTACCAGAGTTTAATATCTTTTCAACGTGCAATAAAGTGACGCTGTAATAGGTGCCGGACCATCAAAAGATAATTGGAAATGACATGACAGATTCTCTGAAGAGAGAAGAACCTACACAGTCTCATCCAAATTGTAATACCACTTTATAAATATAACGTTTGTTCTTCTTTGTTTCTTAAAGTGTTTACTTGATGTCAGTTAGACAATAACTAAGTGCGAACTTATGCAACTTTGTTCTAACTGTATTAGACTGGACGAGCACGTTGAACCACTGAGCCATTCTGTTTTCATCTTAAATATAACAAGAAGATCGTTTTAAAATAGTTGAAGAAACATATATACTGGTAGGAAGGTAATTTATTTTAAATTATAGGAGTTGAGGGGCTTTAGGTGCATAATTGGATACGTAAATTCAGAATTACTTCATGAAGAATGTGACTACTCAGTGAAAACAATTAAAGATGATATCTCAGTTGATAGCACTATTTTTGTATATCCTTAAAAAAAGCTATAAATATATCTTAGTCTGCTGCGACTCACTAAGGAGCAATATTGAAGTGACTTTCAAGGTACTCAGGAGCTATTAAACGACAGTTCAAGCCGTTCTGGGTGATTAGCTAACTATCTGACCTTTTGCTCCTTTAATATCGTGAGACATTTTACTACGACAGATTCAGACATTTCAATAAAAAATCAATTTAATACATGAGCAAACAGAAAAATGAAAACCCGAAGAATGCAAACAGTTAATTTCTTTAAAAAATAGTTCTAAATATTAAGGTTTGTTATTAGTTAGCCTAACATGTCTGACAAGAAAAGAAGATAGAGAAAGGAAGAGGATAACAAATCACAAAAACGTGAAATGCAAAATCAAGAATTTCCTAACAATACTTAAATTTTTATTTATTTAAAATATTTGTCTAAGTAAAATACAATATTATATTTCTTTTGTGTTTTTTCTGTTATAATTATGTATTACTATGAACTAATTGAGTAAATAAGAATAACTCTGTCACTATTTTATAGTTTAGAACAGTTAGACCATCTTTGGAAAAAGTATTAAATCTTGCCTTTCTTTGTGTCTACTATACGTAAACTGAAACCCACTTCGATAAGTATTTACAACTTGAGAGTAAATACAGAGATTTAACTAAACAAACATATAAAACATACTAAAAGAGTAGTTATTTAATGTTTTAAATAGAATTATAAGCGATAGAATAGAAAGAAAGGAGCAGTAACAAAGTTGTATGCACTTTTAAATCAAACTTATTTGTACCACTAGGCGTGGATAATTCATACAGCGTAAAAGCGTGTATTATACCTGCAGAGTGCGGAGTCAGTCCGTTCGGCCGAGTACTCTATTAATGTGATCAGTACAGTCAACACTCGGCCGAGTACTCTATTAATGTGATCAGTACAGTCAACACTTGGCCGAGTATTCTCTTAATGTGATCAGTACAGTCAACACTCGGCCGAGTACTCTATTAATGTGATCAGTACAGTCAACACTCGGCCGAGTACTCTATTCATGTGATCAGTACAGTCAACACTCGGCCGAGTACTCTATTAATGTGATCAGTACAGTCAACACTCGGCCGAGTACTCTATTCATGTGATCAGTACAGTCAACACTCGGCCGAGTATTCTCTTAATGTGATCAGTACAGTCAACACTCGGCCGAGTACTCTATTAATGTGATCAGAACAGTCAACACTCGGCCGAGTACTCTGTTAATGTGATCAGTACAGTCAACACTCGGCCGAGTACTCTATTAATGTGATCAGTACAGTCAACACTCGGTAACCATCGATTGATTTGACGGAGACAGTGGATAGAAAGTGGTTCTATTTACTTGGCTGAATAAGTTCCCCCTCCACCCACTCACTCTACTCGTCTATCACTCGGTCAATGAAATCAGTCGAGCCAGTAACTGAGACTGAGTAGGCCGAGACTTGTAATTTCACTTTTGTTGGAATAGCTCGCAACACAGTATCTGTTTTTTTTTTTTTTTTTTTTTTTTTTTTTTTTTTCAATGGTAGGCTAGGTGTTATAGCTTCAAGTAAAGTATCAAACTGATTCCCAGTCTCATAAAATATAATTATAAATTCTCTGAAATCTTCAGTTGCAAATTCTCTTAACAAGGTTTCAGTATTTGTTCCCCTAATATATCTTCTCAATAGCCACGGTCTTGTCTATAGTCGTCATGTATTATGGCCGATTTCCTCTATTAAGGCAGGATTGATCAATTTACAATACAATTTTAAAACTGTCTTCCCTTTTTTCATTTCGCCCTTAACTTATTATTTGAACTGATTACAAAACGGACTAACTCGTCAACTGTCCCTCCGCGTGTAATCTCCTCTCTCCAGTTAAGGCTAAACACCCCGGCAGTAGTTCCAAATACTGCCGCCACGTAGCGCTTCAAAATTATGAAAATTCATTTTACTGATTACTCGCTTACCGTTTGAGTAAAAATTGGTTTGAAAACTGATTTGTACTTCTAATATGTATCTTTAAGTCGCTATGCTTACGATTTTTTTTATTTTTTATTTAATAAAAAAAATTACTTTGTAACTGCTAAAAGGAATTTGCTCGGCCGAGTACCAAGTAGCGAGTGACTCGGCAGGTATAATAAAGGATAAAATTAAGAGCGGGAATGTACTAATGAGCAATTTCCCGCGCAATCTCATGTGACAGGTACCGCTCTAGTTCAATTAGTCAGTATAGCCATTACAATAGCATAGTTATTTAGCAGTTGTCTGTATCCATTGTGTTCAAGTTGATTTAAGTTGTTCTACCCACAATTATTAGATTTTTCCTAAAAAAAAACTCTAACTATGATAAAAAGTGGCGAATTTGGTTTATCCGAAATTTCGTTTTCCTGAAATGGCCTGGTCCCATCAATTTCGGATAAACGTAAATATTGAGAGAAAAATTAAGTAAAAAAAAACATCGACATCTTCTAAATAAATAACTATTGAGCCCAAGAAGATAACTTGATCAAGTCAAACTTGAACACAAAATCTCACAACTAATAAGTTTCCTAACCCTCAAACGCTTTTCAACAACAATGACGCTATCTTCAGTGATTCAAGCGCTACATCAATCAAACTGTATATATGCAGTTTTGATTATTACATCTAATGCATCACTGAATATGGCAATATTGTTGTTGAAATGCGTTTGAGTTAGTAAACGCATTAGTTGTGAGACGTTAACTGTGTATTTGTATTTGTTTAATACAGGGGACATAAATAAAGTCAAATCGTATATGAACCATATTAAACAAATTTCGTTCCTGAACTTACGTGTATACAAACACAAAAGCATATTTCTTTAATTACTTGTATAGTTCGATTTGTCTCATGGAAGTTATGGAATTACATCATTTTGAAGTTATTATAATAATACAAAGAAACTGATTGTATTATATTTTTGTTTATTAAATAATAATTTTACAATTTAATCATACACATCTTAAGACTTTAAAACGTCTATCAATAGTAGGTAAGGAGGCTAGGCAAACAAAAACACAAATTTAGAGTTTTTTTTTAGTATAAAATATGAACTAAGTAAATTGGATTAACCTTTTCAGGTCTGGTTTGCAGCATTGTTCCCAGAAAATAATTGAAATTAATTATGTACAACTTGACTTAGACTATCATTTAAGATTTTCTTCCAACTCTAAGTAAGAACAATTATTAGTAGCAGGTCGGTGGATACACGGAACAATTCGATAGTAACAACAATTGCAATTATGCAAACTTTTACAAAACTGGAATTTGCTGTTTAAAGATTATAAAGCCATCCCTGACATCCTATATTAAAAAATACTTTCAACAGTTAAGTGAGTTATATAAACATTAAGTCATGCAAAATAAAAACAAACGTTTAATTTTTTTTAAATAGGAGAAGTGACACAATTTGGTAGCAAAATAAAACAGGTCTACAATATTCTAAACAAAAGTTATTTAGATTTTTACAAAGTCGTTCAACATGGATAACTAAATTGTAAATACGCATCTGTTTTAATAAACTACCGTACAGTTTAAATAATTTTATAATTGCACTGTTAGAAATTATACGTTTGATAAAGACCTCTGCCTGACGCAGATAACCGGGGATGTAAAACCAATGCTGTGTCGATTCCGGGGTCCATGTCATTTACTAATGAAGCCAAGCCTGTGGTCTGCATAGATTAAATTTGATAATCATTTGAAATGTGTTCAGGCAAGAGATGACAGTCTATGACAGGAGGACTAATAGATGTTTAATAAACAATCCCGACAAATATCCATTAGGTTGGGAAGCTATCAAATTTCGCATAGGCCAAATATTCAAAGTCAAATTATTTAGCCTAGATACTCTTTTATTCCTTAATGGTAATATAAGTCTGTAGTAATGGAAAAATATTACTAATCTAATTAAATAATAAATTTTGGTTAAAACACAAACGCAAATACTTTATTACATATTTAATAACTATTGTAATTATTAGTAATTTGTATTATTGGTAAACATTTTTATCTTGGTAGCTGTCCATAATATAGGAATTATTTACTTTTCAGCCAATAACCATCTTTTAAGTTACTGAAATAATAAAATAAAAAATTGTTGTTTGTCATTAAAAAAGGAAATTTTTATTTTTTTAAATTGTTTTGTAAAATCAGCTGTTTCGAGGTATTTTACATTTAAACTTTAAACGGTTGCCCTTTTGAAAATATAAAAATCGTTTTGGTTTTATGTACGTGATTAAAAGATGTCATACAAAATGTGCGTTCAATATATTTCCTAAATCCAAAGATATTAAGTATTTTGTAGAAAAAAACAAAATGGTGGATAACTGGAAAACGAAGCATTTCCGAACCTATGTTTATGTGTACTTTTTTCATTACTTTCACTAGTAGAGCACAACTTGAAAGTTTCTTTCTGAATCACCCTGTATTTAGAGTTCATATAGCAACTTTCAAATAATATTATTAAAACTCTAGTAAGAAACTCGCTCTGCTGTGAAAGCAAACTGTTGTCTGCACTGACATACTGAGCAGTACTTTTTTATTTACAAACAATAAAAGCCTTCACATAATATAATTTGTTAAACTTCCTGGGAAGGTATTCTAATCCAGATATTATATTAGGAATGTGTTCATTAGATAAGTTAACCATCCTAGGCATCTGTAATATTATATGGAACGTTACTAGGAATGCCTTGAATTCAACTGTTTTAATAGTTATTTATTAATATAATTTTTGTTTTATTTTAAATTCATTTTTTTAATTTTGTATTAGCCGATGTAATGGTAGAATTCTCTTTTAGCTTTACCCAGAATAACGGCGTGAATGTACAAAATAGTTAGCCCCTTTTACAATTAAACCTATATGAAAACTTTACACCGACTGCCACAGACGTCCGCCTTACGAAACTACTAATATTCTTACTAGCATATAACATTGACATTCTTACCTAGCTGTCGAAAGTAAAACTATTGGATGTCGTATAGATTCTTTTTTCGATTTTTAAGACGTAGATGATTATCAATGATCAAATAACTGTAAGGGGGGGGGGAAATACCGAAGGCGAGTTAGGCGACTTATCTATAAACGTAAATAACTTTTATAGATAAATATAAATAAATATATATATATATATATCCGTCTTTAAAGTGATTTGATTTAATCAAATTTATGATTAGTTAAACATATTTTTGTGTCAAAGTCTATTTAAAAATCACACTTAAAAAAAACTAATTAAATTTGTCCGTTAGAACGCTAGAAATGGGCCCCGTCTAAGTTTTCTTACATTTCACTTTCGTATATTTGAATCGGTTTGCAATGAAACGGCAGTTCGGTTTTAGTTTCAGTAGATTTCACTTTAATTAGATTTCTTAGGAATAAATCTATTTATGATATTGTTCTCCACCAATCAACTAGGCCTACATCCTCATGAATTCAGGAATTGATTATGTAACAGGATCAGAGCAAATTCGATATACATATTTAGTTTAGGGGCGCTTATGCAGATTTGAAATACCCGTGTAGGTTCAGCATGTTTTTCGTATGAATTATTAGTTTTGCAGTCTTTTTTAAACTGTTTAATTTTTACTTTTTTACAGTAGTTACGTTTTGTTCTTATTATTATGTTATGAGATTAACAAAAAGAAATGTTCCGATATACGTTTCAAATAAAAATGATCATTTTGTAAAACAAGTGAAAGTAACAGATGCTTCTAGACAGCATCAATAGTTTTAATGTTGTTATATTGTTTATGCTGAGAATAAGTTATAAACACTGAAATAGATATATTTTATCAATTAAACCAGTTAACTGAAAGAATAGTAAACGGTGAACAAGTTAAACCCTACAATGCTACAATGCTTCCTACAACATTTGATTAAACTTTGTTTACCTGCAAGGCGAACATAATATTTAGCACTCTAATTTATTTTCAGGGAGTTTCCGTAGCTCTTGTCACATATGTTCTGGGATTGTTCCTGGGTCCAAAGTAAACACGAAATTAATGTTCATTTATTAGCGAATTTCCATTGGAAAAATGAGCTATTGCAGTGGCCCTTATGGTGAGACCCAAGGTCGGAAGTAGCAAATGAGCACCGATCATGGTCCCTAGAACACGTTTTGGGGTGTCATTAAAATTCATATACATACTGTCCCAAAAGTCCCGGACCGGTTTAATAACTCCTAAACGAAACTAGCTATAGTAATAATATTTCAGACATGACTCCTGGCTACAAAAAACTATTTTTTGAGTTGTTAGTCACTATTGCCCCTGCCCCCAAAAACCAAATTTGGGGGGGTTGCCCCAAATTTTTAAATGTAAACCCCTATCGAGTGACCCATCACTTTAAAGGTCTCATTGAGTTAATTACAACAGCGCAAACCCGAGGTCGATATCTTGCTCCTGTCCAAAATGGCTGACCTTTAAGTGTTTCTTATGGTCATGTAATTTAAAATTAAACATTTTGTATCGTATATAAAAAGTAAACACATTTACAGGTTTAAGATATTTTACTTTTTCAGTTGTAATAAACACCGGTGGCCCTTTAACAATTGTAAACAGATAACATTTTTGGACTCTCCTACTTTAAGTTCGTTATGCCATGCCTTAATCCTTATCATTGCTGGAAAACCCCGCATCAACAAAACAATACCTGCAGCATTGGATATTATGGCTCAGTTATAAAATTGTGTCTTAGAATAATGTTGTCTAATTTTTCCAGCGTTAATTTTTACATTAATTACTAATAATTTGGCAAACTAATAATAGTTTTTTACTTTTATCAGTGTATGAACATTTACTTTTTAAGTATAATTCATTATGTCACTAAGTGAATCAGAAAGAATAACAATATTGATGATGAGAGGCTATGGTAACCTGACTAGGTCGTTTCAAGAAGTTACAGATCTTTATAATTAAGAAAATTACCCTCGCCCACCTATTTCGAAATCCACAGTTGTAAGAACCGTTCATCGTTTTCAAGAAACGGGAAGTGTTAAGGATTTGCCTCGATCAGGCAGGCCAAAATCAGTTTCAGGCGATGACAAAGCTATTGAGGTGTTACAAGCTTTCGTAGAAGATCCACATAACTCTACTAGAAAAGCTGCCCAACAACTGGATGACATCAGTAAATCTTCAATACACCGTTTATTGAGCAGCAATAAATATCATCCATATAAAGTAAGGTTAGTACACGAACTAGCAGAGGATGACTTTGACAGGAGAGTAGAATTTGTGAATTGATGATGACAAAAATTTAAAACGATGAAAATTTTATCAAGAATGTAGTTTTTCAGACGAAGCTAGTTTTATGCAAAATGGGACTATAAATCGCCACAACTGTCGATACTGGGCAGATGATAACCCACACTGGATGTGTGAAGCTCATACCCAGTACCCGGAAAAAATAAATGTATGGGCGGGAATTTTCAGAGACCAAATAATAGGGCCGTTTTTTATTGAAGAAAATTTGAATCGCAACAATGACCACCAGTTGTTACTCAATGAAGTTGTTCCTGCAATTGAAGCAGCAAGAGATGAAAATCATGAAACTTGGTTTCAACAAGATGGAGCGCCACCCCATTTTGGAATAAACGTCCGCATGTAGGCCTACCTTGACAGTACATTTCCACGCCGCTGGATAGGCCGGCGAGGGGCAATTGAATGGCCTGCCAGGTCTCCCGACTTTACCCCCCTAGACTATTTTCTTTGGGGCTATCCTAAATCTAAAGTTTATACTACAAAGCCCCAGAACTTGATAGAACTTCGACAACGAATAACACACGAAGCTCAGCAAATACCGGGGAAAATGATACAGAATGTAGTACAGCATCACTATTACAGACTAGCACACTGCGTGACTGTTGAAGGAAAGCAGTTCGAATACTTACTCTAAACCCTGGATATATCATCTTTGGTAAGCAACTTTGTTTTTGAGTGTAAAGAAAAACATTTTGTTATTATTACCAAGTATGACAAATTTGTTTTTATACTTTAAACTCTTTTGTGCTTGTGTTTTTTTTTTTTGTTGTTGTTTTAAAATAATAAAAATGTTTATTACAACCTATGGGGGTCAATTTTAAATTACATGACCATAAGAAACACTAAAAGGTCAGCCATTTTGGACAGGAGCAAGATATCGACCTCTGATTTGCGCTGTTGTGTTTACATCAATGAGACCTTTAAAATTATGGGTCACTCGATAAGGGTTTACATTTAAAAATTTGGGGCAACCCCCCCAAATTTGGTTTTTGGGGGCAGGGGCAATAGTGACTAACAACTCAAAAAATAGTTTTTTGTAGCCAGGAGTCATGTCTGAAATATTATTACTGTAGCTAGTTTCGTTTAGGAGTTATTAAACCGGTCCGGGACTTTTGGGACAGTCTGTATATATGTGTTCGCTCTCTAGCGGCCGCGTTTTAAGTCCGATTTGGTCCAAATTTGGTACACATGTTGGTTGTCTATGTCGCACGGACGAGTTTGTTAGAAAAAAAAAATCCGACTACCTGAAGTACGTTTTTTTGACCGGAAGTAACTATTTTTTGAGATTTTTACTACGAGAATGTAACTTTTTACAGTTTTTTCTAAAAATATAAATGTAAGATGTTATTCTGCACATTTCGTTTTTTTACGCGACCTTTTAGCTAGCTTGGTTTCCCCAAAAACGACCAAAACACAAAATACCATAAAAGTACCCGGTTCGAAGCCACGTGGTGCAAACTCGCGAGGCCAATAGGAGGAAACATATTCTACTAATAAATTGCGTACACACAGACAGCTGTCCAACGCCTTCGTGAGTAGACATATTTCCCAAATTGTTGGTTGAAACCCTAAAACATAGGTATACAAACTTAATTTTGGAAATTTGCTCAACTCACGTCAGCAGTCCAGCTGCGTGGTCGATTTATTTAAAATCACTTCGGTTGTCCTACTATGACCAAAATAGTTTTTATTGCAAAATTCATTAAGAAATTTAGTAACAAAATAATACCAAATGTGTATCAATCCTTTGTATTAGTATTCCATACATGGGAAAAAAGTTATGTTGACATGACTTCAATGTTTTCAAAATGGCGATCATTTAAAACTTTCAAACGGAAATCATAAATAAACTAGGGCTTTCTCAAAAATGAGTAGGCCTAACTTTAAATATTTTATTAATATTTAATTATAATATTTATTTAATATATTTAATGAATATTTAATATTTTATTGCAATAATAATCAAATGCATTTCAATAAAGTCATCCTAGTGATCCCGCTATAAACCCAGATACATGGCTCGCGTTACTACAGCTAGAAACTCCCAAAAATGATTAATAACAGTGCTCCCTAGCTTTCTCAGTTCTTCTTCGGATATTTGATACCAGTATCTCAAGGAAGATATGTCCTAATCCAACCAAACTTCGTCTGGGATAGGTGGGTTGAAGATGTGCGGATTCCATGGGAAGAATTTCGTAAGGGATTTTTTCAAACTTTGATTTCTGCCGCACTTGCATCCGATTTTGTTCGTAATCGCGCTAAAATAACAACACAAGTATTTTATACCTATGTTTTATTTGTTTATTTACTGTTACATTATATTGTATACAATATATCAAGAGCTATAAACCAGGTAACATTGTCAACAAAACAAAACATTGAGTGCCTTAAACTAATTGATACTATCCTAAATACAAAATTGAAAACTTCACATTATTATTTAAAATTCATTAACATCATAGTAAGCCCTCTCTAACAAAAACTCTTTTACATATTGCTTGGAAAGAACTAAAATATTTAATTTCTCTTATGTCTAGAGGGAGGTTATTAAACATGTTTAGCCCTTATATTCACTAGTTTTTTCCAATATGTTTAATCGATGTTTGGGTAATTGGCAGTTTATTTTGTTTCTAGTCTAATATTGTTAAACATTTTGTTCATTTAACAAATCACCATGGTTAGTTTTAATAAATAATAGACATTTAAATACAAAAATGGAATTGTCAACAATCTCATATATCTAAAAAATTATTTATATGAACTTGTTTTATATATAGTTTTTTTATATATATAGCAACGCATATAGTTTTTCTGAATATACAAAATTTAAATTAAGACTGTTGCACCTCCCCAAAGCAATATTCCATATAGAAATACAAAGCAAATATATTAAGTGTTCGAAAATTCTTAAAAGATGAAATACGTTGTTTGTATGTACTGTACAAATTATTCCTATAATATCAATTGGACTAACTCCATTGTGATAGGTATGCGCTAAATGTATACAAAATATAGCTAGCACCGTAACTGCAAATACTCTAGGTTAAGCTAAAATTTGTGTTACATAACCTACTATTAGGCTATAATTAGTGGTGTAATTTGCACACACACTGCTATAGTCAAATCTCAAGTTCAAAACTGAAGTCAAATGAGCATCTTAAGATGAATTTAAGTCATTGGACTGAATGCATAAGGTATTTTGGCATATGCCTTCCTGCTAGCTTTTGGATTTTGTACTAGAATGTGCCTTATCGGCGGTAAACTGTGTATTTCAGTCTAACCTGTCAACCGTCCTAATTCTCTGCCAGAATGTGCTAGCGTAATTAGGAAATCTCTAAATTGTATATCATTTATAATATGATCCCCTGTAATTTTATAATATTTCAAAAGATTTTACATAACTGTGTTATGTACTAAACGGGTGACTACAGGGTCTTAGTTCAGTACGTATAATTTGCTATTAGCATATAATGTGTTTTTGTCCCTACTATAAGCAATCCCGAACGGTTTATCCACTACTTTGTCCAGTTTTGATGAATCAGCGAATTTTCGTGCTGTTTGCGTAGTTGAAAATGGCAGATATTTTCTATATTCGTTATCTCTCACAAGTACTAATTTATACTATATATAGAATGAAGTACGTACTCTATTATAATAGGTTATCTGTGTAAGATATGTAGGATAATCGACTACTTTTCACAAGAACTAAAACGTTCTTTAAAGCACTTAGGCTCAACTTCTGACCTATCATCAAATTGTTAGGAGGAACCTAAGCCAAGATGAGGACCGGTCACATGACTTTCCCCACCCCTGTTGAGCTGAATATTGTGTTAAACTAACCTAAAATTTAATGACTTTTGCAATGAAGTGTACAATAAGAATGTATATTGCATACTATACATCATGGTATCTAATCTTCTACGGATAAATGTCATAGCTTTTATAAATCACAGTTGTAAAATAGTTTTGTTCTACTTTGTAAACTTTGAAGAGGAATTGAAAAACATAATTTCTGCTGAAAAATTTGTGAGAAATTGACGTTTGAAGCTTCACTTAAGAAAAAAAAACACCCAAGAGAATGTAATAGAATACAAAGTATACATTCTAACAGAATTTTACTTATTCGATTCATTTTTTTGTTTTATTTTCAGCAATGACGATACATTTTTATAAATGTAGGATGCTTCTAGTAAAAAATGTTCTCACTGTTTAATAATAACGTACAGTTATGTAAGCAAACAGTTTTTAGTTATTAAAATTGTCAAATAAAACATCATTCTAAATATTATTGTTGGTTCAAAATGACATAATTAATTAAAATTTCTCAGAACTTAAATTTTATAAAAACTCCAAGAGCTCAAGTTTCATATTTTCAACCAAAAAATATTATTAAAATCAATGATTTTTCTAATAAAATCCTGGAAACAACCCATCCCTAAACTCTCTTAAGACGGTGCTTAAATATCATTAATCATCCCTTAGGCATACATCCTATTCAAATTGCTTATTATTACAACATATTTGATCTAATTCCTCAGTAACGTAATGCTCTAATCGGATTCAAGGTTTACTATATTACAGCTCGATGGACATATTGCTAATTCCAGATTATTTGATACTATTGTAATCATGCCAATTCCAATTTCCTACTATCAGAAACCTTACAATGTATGTCCATCATTCAAGATCTCAGTGTACAAATTTTGTACAGTTAAAAATTGAATGTACTTAACTGACTAAACGCTTTATAATCTAGTGTGAATGTTATATTCATTAATATTATTAGTTTCACAAATTTGTGGAAATAACTACTACGAATAACTTGTGTAAGTTAGAACACATTGTACGTGCTTTTAAGTAAAATATAATGAGGTTTATAAAATCGAATATAAACATGTTGCTCTTAATACACTCTCTGCCAGCATATTTTATTGTTTTTTAAACTAGGAATATTTACGAAATATTTTAAATATTATGACATGCAATAGTTAGTTTATGAATAATGTTCATCCTAAATCAAATGAGATAAAAATAAAAGGAAATACGTATTACATTTTAAATTAATATTAAAATAAGATTATAAAATAATAAGATAGATCTTTTTTGTTCTTACTAAAAATCTTTAGATAGTATAATTACAATATTGAATCAACGTGTACTACACTGTTATGGTTAAGACAAATTCGACTATTTGTTAGGGTTCAAATGTAAAGTTCTTTGGCTGGTTATAATGAATAATCAATACTCTAGGTGGTACAGTGATGTAATGCTCTTATAATAATTATTCTCAAGCTCCTCACAATAATTATGTAATCATACAATTTTTGGGCCACTAGCCCACACTTATACTATGCACATCTCATTTATCAGACAACAAGTTTGTAAGACAGATTGGACCAAAACACTGGTAAACTGGCCTAACCCCCGGCCTCCGTCGTAGTAAACTGGCCCCCGGCCTCCGTCGTAGTAAACTATCCCCCGGCCTCCGTTGTAGCAAACTGGCCCCCGGCCTCCGTCGTAGTAAACTGGCCCCCGGCCTCCGTCGTAGCAAACTGGCCCCCGGCCTCCG
>JAGFPH010000158.1:189621-241292 GCA_018207615.1 Philaenus spumarius | reverse complement strand
GGCCCCCGGCCTCCGTCGTAGCAAACTGGCCCCCGGCCTCCGTCGTAGCAAACTGGCCCCCGGCCTCCGTCGTAGCAAACTGGCCCACGGCCTCCTTCGTAGTAAACTGGCCAAGATTCTAGGTTACGATTACGTTTATATAATCCATCTAGCTTCCATGTCGCCAAACTACGATGTTCTTCAGTGTTATTTCCGCCTCACTCGACACTCTCTGTAACCAAATTTATTCTTCCGTATCTGTCTTACGCAACTTAATACATTTACATAAAAGCCACACATCTAGAAGTTAATATAATTAAAATTAACACCTAATATATCTACTCTATCCTACAACCCTCATATTCGTAACAACACACTGACTAAGAGTATGTTAAATTTAACACGATAGCCTACTATAACGTGATAGTCCCAGAAATAAATTGTATAATATTTGTGATTGATAATTAACTTCCAACCTACATATAGACGCCTATAAAAATATATATAGATTATATTTCCAATCAAAAAGCTTCAAATAAGCTGATCTGTAAATTATGCGGATATTTTTACACTTAATAACTCGAGTTAATTGTTTAAGAAAACTTTAATTAATTTTAACTACAAAATACCTATGTAATTCGGTACGCATTTAGTCACAAAACGTAATATTATGTCACCATAACGACAGATGCAATGACTTGTTGTTCTTCATATCAATCCAACTTATCAATATTATCTAGCATATACAGTAGAAAGAGAAAACAGCTAAACCCACTCAACCGGACATTTGAAATCGGCTTAAATTCTTACTCCACAGAATAAAAAAAAAGTTAAAAATATGTTGGCAAATGGTTTATACCAAGTTTTTCTCTTTAACAAAAACTAAGCTATATTTATTCAGTAAATACATAGATAGAAATGTTTAAGGTATGTTGTTGAATTGTAATATTTTGGATTAGATAAATGAAGGAAATATGTGAGAATATTAATTGGTTATAAGGTAGTGTTAGGCTTATTTAAATAACACATATTGCTTGAATCAATAATGTTATATTCTATTGCTAATATAATACTACCAAAATTAAATTAAATAGTGGAAACAATAAAACAAAAAATGTAATTGTTCAATATGAGACAAATCGGACCTAAAATGCAAGACGGTTGACAAAAAGACGGAAGTACAGACTTTTAATAAAACCAAAAATAGAGAAATATAAAAAGTTCACAGCTTTAAATATCTAGGAAAAGGAATCACGCCTAACAACAGTGAAAGATTAGTAGTGGAAGAAATATCCAGAGAGAATACACATTCTATGTATCTCTCTCAACTGAAAGTTAAATCACAAGTCGAAATGTCTTTATGCAGAAGAGATAATCGCGATACAATGTCTGATTGAAATCGAGAAATAAGATCAAAACGTCCTAAAGATCTGTTATAAACAGGATAACTAAGTACGTACTAAATTACCTCAAAGACAAAAAGGTAAAAAAGAAGTCAAAAAAGAACTAGAAGTTGGAGTATGAATAGACAAAATTTCAACTTGAACTAATTCAGGTAAAAAGCACAGAGTTGATGCTAAAGAAAAGTCAAAGAATAATATGTTATACCACGCCTATGGTCATAGTCCAAACATGAGCTAGATTACAAATAATTCTAAAAACATCCTGGTAAAAATTTCATGTTTTGTATGAGTTTTCTATTGTCACATCTATTATCTATTTAATTATTTTAATTGTTAATGTATGGTATTTTATTTTCTGTTAGGTACTTTCAATTCAATTCTATTATTGTTCTGTACATTATAGGCCTATTGTTATTACAACTATTTAGTTCTTGCTTATTTTATTTTGCATAAATTTTCCCTTCACAATAAGTTTTAAGTGTTGTAGTTTTAACCGCTGTTTTATAGAATTTTGTAATTGATTACTATAGAAATATTAAAGAAGGAAATACTATTCGTTTTGAAGGAGCCGTACCTTAAAACTGAAACAGGAACTGTTTATAAAAGTTCACTGACGGACTTGGGTCAGGAACGGACAGTAGAATCCATTTGTAAAAATGTATTTACTGTCTGTCTATCAGGAACAGATAATGGAACCAGTTTATGAACGTAATAATAGTTTGCTTTTCTAATTTGTAGTTTTAAGACATTCATTCAAATTTTTCTAAAACCCCTTTTCTATTATTGAAAGTGTTGTATGCATCAATTCAAAATTTAGTAGAGGTAGATGTACAATAGTGTGTTAGGAACAAATTGAAAAAGGGTACAAAATAGAATGGTAAATTTAATGAAAGTATTTTAATAGAGAATAGATTTGTAAAATAATATTAGGCGAGTATTTTAGAATCATATAAAAAGTAAGATCAGTAGGCAAGAGTTATGTTTAAATGCTGACTATTTTCTACTGAAGTATAATTAAAACATACTGTGATAGTGTGTAACGATACAAGCCCGGTAAATATTGTTTTTCCGTGCGAGCATGGTAGTTCCCGCGCGAGGCGCAGCTATCATTCCAGCTTGGATTTTCATTCAAGCCCGGAAAAACAACCCGGGCGAGTTACGTACGATACTTTTCATTATAGTACGCCGAAAAAGCAACATACTTTTAATCATATCATCTTTTTATTATGTTTCAGAAAATCGTTTGTTTTGGAAATTTATTTACTTTTACATTTTCATTAATTCTTCAACATTGAAAATTTACTTCATAATAAAGTAGGTTTAATGTGCTTGCCTTTTCTGATAAACAAACTAATATATCTTATATATTAGAATTGTCTGTTATTTTTTCATTAACAAAATTGGTTGTATTCAATTTCATACTTGTCTTTTGATTTTCTTGGCTGCAAATTCGCAGTTAATTCTTGTGATTGTTTAAAAATATTATCTGGAATATCAGGCTCATTATATTCATCACTGAAATCCATTGTAGAAATGTTTACAAAATAAATCATAAACCACTATGTATAATGTTATTTTAGACTTTGGAACTTACATGTCATAATAAATGTGTTCCTGTTAAAATCTGCTGTTTACATAAAATTTATAATATGTTTACTCTTATTTGGTGCACAGAAAATTTATGGTGTAGTACACAAATAATGTTTTGTGTGGTGCATGGAAAATAAGATCTTATTGTCTATAAACAGGTATAGAAAGCTATTGTTTTCGGTGTAGTATAATGAAAAAGAGATTTAGAGAGATTACGAAATAAGTTGTGAGGATGTTGGGTGTTGAGCGGGGAGACGAAGAGATTTTTCCACGCAGGGGGATTTCTTTTCGAAAGGTAATCACTGAAAGTGACTACGGGAAATACTTAGGTGTCATTTTGGGGTTATCACAGAAATACAATTTTAGGATAATATTATGTCTAGTTGTTGGAGAAATTCGTTAATGTAAATTTAAAAAATCATACTAGATATAACATTTAGTTTAGTAAATAAGGATAGTTCATGATTATTGGATATTATAGAGTGTCTGTTATAATACGTATGTATGGTTATCCAATTTATGTTAATATTTGTGAAAACCTCTCGTATTAAATTGCCAAGCTAGTTACGTACCATCCGAAACTATGCTACTGTTTGCTAGGAGCCGTCACCTGTTTTAATTGATCCCCATCCAGATTGGTTAACACCATGGTACGTTTTAGATGGCGTGTTAAAGTGTTGATTTTACAGTATCTTGCTCAAATGGATGGTGGTACAGAACCTCGATGTTCCAGTCAAACAAGCAAATTCTCCGATTATTATTATGATTCGGTTTGTTATTATTACTTTGTTTTATATATTTGTATTTCTTTTATTATATTTAATAATATCTAGATAAACGTTTCAATGTTGAATTCTTGCTTAGGTAAAAACATTTCCCACTCTCATTTTGTTTTAGTATTTGTTTTGTATAGTTTTGTAAATGATTGCCCATGGGAATAATACAATAAAATACAATTTGCATTTACATTAAAAATTAAATTGCATGTTTAAAAGGTTATGTTAAATAAAATATTCCATATAAAATTTAAATTATTTAAATGAAATAGTATTAAACTAATGTTTGTTAAAAGTTTGTATAAAGGTAAAGATTGTTAACTGTGTACAAATTTACTTTGAGATAATAAAACTAAACTTGAAAGAAGCTTTGTAATGATCGCAATGTATCTGCATAATGATTATTCATTTACTGGGATTGCGTGTTGTAGAACAAGACGAGGTGCCATTAAACTAATGATACGACTCTTTGTTTCCTGATTCGAAGATGTTATTGATGAGGCAGTAAAAGAATAATGTATTCAAACAACGAAATGCTTAAATATATTTCAATAAAATCACCTGACAAATCATGGAAGCAATAATTTATTTTTAAAGGTGGATTTCAATATTGTCTACTTTCTTTTGCCATTAAGCAAGTAAAGCGTGCATGTGGGTTAATGTGTGAATTATTTTTTGAATCTATAGATACAGTCTTTCCAAAGGTAAACTGTACTCAGGCAGACTTCTCTCACAACATCGACCTCATTCTCTCTGTCATTTGGATAATTGTAACCTGTTTATTTTATAGTCAAACTTTATAGCAAATTTAGGTTACACCCAGAGAGAACTGAAAAAGGTTAAACAGAATAGATTAAATATAGATTTTTATTGATTTAAATTAATATTTCCTACTCATTTCAAAGATTTACATATCTCAGTTAGCTGACGCTTGGCTCAGTGCAGTTGGAAACTTATGAGGGGTGAAGAGAATTCAAACGATTGTGCAGTCTGCTACTTCAAACTCGAATCGAGCCTAGTTCAGTAAGTCTTCATTAGTATAACTGGCGTAAAGTAAAGACGTTTTGCAACAACGAAATGGTGGTGTTTGAGTTTCCGTTCATGAACCAGATCAGATTTTGGCAATTTATAAAGATTAAAATGAAACATATATATGGGAATATTTAATATTCCGTGTACTGTCTATTCAATATACCGGGTGACCAAAAGGTCCCCCCCCCCCTTAACTTTGGAACAGGTAGAAATAAATAAATGAGCTTGGGGATATCTTTATATGACAAAGGGAGATGCATTTTGGTTTAACAGAATCATTTCACCCCCTACCCCAAAATAGGGGGTTGAGAGAGTAATTCAAAAATCTTAAATACAAACCCCCATCAAGTGATAGCTCATTTTAAAGGGCTTGATAAATGAAGAAGTATGGCACAAATTAGAATCTCTATCTTAACCCTATCGAAAATGGCGGCCAGTCAAAGTTGAAAACATCTTATTAAATTAGGTATGTTACAATACCTTTCATTGGCAATAAAGCCAAAGACTTATCTTAATTCTAAATTTAGGTTACATGCTCAAAATCACTTAATATTATTATCATTGGATTGTTATCAGTAGTTGTGCTTTCAACGTAGCAGACTATTACCTGCTGCATCTAGAAACTGCAAGATTATTCGTTCCTTTTAAGCTTATGCTAAATTGTGTAAATATTTGTTTAGTACTAGATTTTGAATGACCCTCTGATTTTTTAAATAAGATGAAAAGAACCATTATTCCTTTCCACTGGAACATATTGTTTGTAACGTAATTACAATGGTCTTAACATAGGACATTTTTTGACTGGCCGCCATTTTCGATAGGGTTAAGATAGAGACCACTAATTTGTGCCATTCTTCTTCATTTATCAAGCAGTTTAAAATGAGGTATCACATGATGGGGGTTTGTATTTAAGATTTTTGAATTACCTTCTCAACCCCCCATTTTGGGGTAAGTGGTGAAATGGTCGGTTACACCAAAATGCATCTCCCTTTGTCATATAAAGTTATCCCGTACCTCATTTATTTATTTCTACTTGTTCCAAAGTTAAATGGTGGGGGGGGTGAAACGTTTTGGACACCCTGTATATAGGGGCACTATATAAACACATGTTTAGTAATAAGGTTACATATATGTTTAATAACATTATCTTAGTTCAGCTTTTATGACTTTTCTTTGTTTTGTTAGACCTATTAAGTTTTTAAATATATACGTATTGCTAGAAACTACACCTATTATTTCAATTGGCACTCAGCCATACATATCGGAAAAAATGAGCTGTCATTAATGCGATGAGTTTTGTTCCATTGGTCAAGCTCAAGCTTGGATGTTCTACGGTAAATAGAGAAAAAGTGCAATATACTTGTAGTATAAAGCACTTGTTCATTGAGAAAACTTCAAGACTGCTGATATAGTTCTTATGGACTGTAGAGTACGAAAGATTTGCTTAACAATTTTGTATTTATTATTATTAAGAAATGGTAGGAACTTTTATTATTAAAACCACTATTTATTATACTTGAACCGCTATCTGTAAAATAGAATCGCTACATCTTCCTTCTGGTGTAAATGTATAAGTTAGCCATAAAACATATTTCACTATACTCAAAATATAGGTGTTCTAATTTTTTTTTTTTTAATTTCAGTTTTCACAGTTGTTGGCTGCATTAAAAATTCACCTTTTTCTAGAACATGTTAAGATGTATATTGTTCCAATCTCTTTGATACTGTAAATTTTTTTCTCGTGTATAAAAATGCATTTCTTTTATTTCAAAAAGAACAGGACCAAATTCTTCTGTTCTTTTGGTATAAACAGGCTCCAAATTATTTGCAGGTGTTGACGGCTATAGACGTGTTCAATGTGGGACACCTTCCCTTGCATTGAAAGTGGAAATACAAAGGATTTTTTTAATACTGTATCAAATTTAACATTTTTTAATACACTAATTTAAATTCCATTAAACCTCCATTTTTATTCTTTCCATTTGGTCCCAAGTTAATATTCTCCAAAATCGTTGGAAATATTTCTTCGATAAGTATACAGAAAATATCTTTTATAATTTAATTTTACATTTTATTAGTGAGTCATTTGGCGCATAATGTTTTCTAAGACGATCTCACAGAGAACCTTACCAGCAACTCTCCTAGTGATACATCTGAAAATCTCTGAAAGAGTCCTGAAAATTACACTTTCAAAGACAATTTTAAGAACTACTTTGTAAAATCTACTAAACAACTCAAAATAATTTTTTTAAATTGTGTATTTTTCCAGAACATTCTCAACTGCATTTTTAGGTATTTTAAGTAAGACCTTCATAGTGAAAACTAAAAAATCTGTAACAACACACCCTTACTGCAACTGTTTCTAGATTCTGCCCTCTTCGGCGTCCTTGCTCGTCATTGGGTCATCGGGATAAACTTTTGAAGATCGAGAGTTTACAAACTTTAACGACTTGGTTGATATACAGAGTTGTTATTTTATCTTTAACACTATTGTATCTCGAAAAGAAACAAAACACAGGCTTTCACTTGCTAAAGATCTCGTATTTATATACTATATAAAACTTTAAATGTGGGAAGGTTACAACTTTTTTATGGTTTAGAACACAGTTTGGTTTAATAAATTACATATATGTAAAAAAAACCTGAAGTTCCATTCTTTATCATTGATTATTACAATAAATCATTGACTATTAAGTTAAAATAAATATTAGACATCCCATGAGAGTACATAATCAGGAAATCGATGGGATTGGTGGTTATTAATTATTCTTTAGACAATAAACACTGAAAAGAGATTCCCCGCAAGAATGTCTTCTTTTATCCAAATTCTCAAAGTACTTCCAACGCGACTAGAGGGTTTTTAGCGAGATTGCTTTTACGAGGAAGGGGCTAAATACATTTAAAAAAGTGGTTTTTGTTTAAGTACAACCTTGACTGAAAAAACAATTTTCATAATACCTTGCGCTCTTCATCATAACTGTTACCTCAAGTCCTTTTGTTTTCAAGAATGGTTCAGTTGCATCTGTAATTTGTAAAGTAATGTCTCAACTCCACTTATCGTAATTAGAATTGGTTACGACGTCTTTGTCAACTGTTTACTTAGCTCTTGATAATTTTTATAAACTTTCACACTTATTTTTAATACAATTGTAATTATTGTACGTAGTACTTATATTATTGGTTTTATTAAAATCAATTAAATGTTTTATGTTAATTCCAAAATTGTAGATATGGGAAGGTTTAAATGTAAATTTTCACTTATAAGACTATTTCCATTTTATGAAATATTTATATCATATTGTTTATATAATTTATCTCAGGAAAGAGACTTTGATTATTTATATACTTCCTATACATTTGTAATTTTTTGAAATAACATAAATATATTTTGAACTAAGAAAAATAAATTAAATTTTACAATATATTTACTTCTAATTAGATTTTTTTAAAGAGATCAAATGGTTTTATCTCTTACCATTTTTTGTTTTTTGTATTTGTTTGTAACGCTCCTCTTACAATTTGTAAGGAAACTAAAAGTTGTCTGAATTATTATTAAAAACTACTAGTGGCTCGTAGAGGCAATAGCCCCTATATATTGTATAATTTTATTGAGTAAATTGTTAGTCTCATGAGTTACCGTACCTTAAATTATCATTTAAAATTTGAGAATATAATACGCACAATAATTATTACATACCTGCATAATTAATTTTGATGTCTGTTCTGTTTAAAATTAAAATTTGAAAGCGCTATGCAAGCGGTTCATTGTCTAAACAGTTTAATGGTAAGACAGCTAAGGAAACAGTTTTTCAATATTCTTCATGGATATTAACTAAATATTTAAATGTCTTTGAATCTATTAAAACATTTTAATGGTATGACAACTAAGGAAATATTTTTTCAATACTCTTCATGGATATTAACTAGATATGTAAAATGTCTTAGAATCTATTAAAAATGAACTTAGAAAAACGCAATGATAATGTCATCTTCAAAATTTTAAACTGCTAATATTATGACAACAAAATATCTCTGTAAACAACATTTATTGTATAGTGTCGATTTTGGTCGCTTCCTTGATCTTAATTTGGATGTATTACGATTTTAACGTCATCTGGCCGCTTTACCCGGCTGAAAGAAACATAAAGTTGACCATGTGCAAACACTGGTCTCTTCAAATAAATACCAACTTTTGAATAAATAAACCAGCCTTGCGCTTTATTTATAGTAATAGCAAAAGCTAATCGCAATGGGAATTGAATCCTTGTAAACTTAAAGGGCTTATTAGGATCTGTAGATATTAGTTTTATTTTTGGCATAAAAACTATGTTCCCTTTGCCTACTCCAGTAATTACTTCTAATTTTATACTTTTTTCATACATACCTAACACAACCATTCGTACTCCAGTAACTAATCCAGATCCAAGGTGCATATTTCTTATGAGCATCACTATTGAACCTATTTTTAAAACTAACTTGTGTGGTGGCATTCCTGATGGTGTTATTGAATTCATAAACTCGATTGGTACGTTCAACCTCTCTGTAGGGTCTTCTGAAACTACCTCATCAATACTGTAATATTCTTTGGAGTCTCCTTCGATGATTTGTAAGACTTCTTCATTTAAATTGTCACAATGTTCATTTAAGGGACATACTATTATATGATCAGAGTAGTTTTGAATACTTTCTAGAGTTAATGAGTCGCCATAAACATGTTGTACAATTGTACGACCAGAGAGAACAAAATTATCAAGAATGTCGATTGCCGATGTTGCCCTATTGCTTTCTAAGGTTCCATTACCTAACCGTAAAGGTCAATCACAAAATGTAGTTTCATTTTTATTTGCACGCATGTTTTTCTTCAAATGCAATATAATTAGACTTTTCCAAATTTTACTTCTCTGAAGGCATTCTTCAATTATCTATACCTTGCTAGAAAGTGGCACCACAGGTAATACTTGCCTAAAGTCACCTCCAAAAAGTTACTACTTTACCTTCCATTGGTACCTTAAAGAGATTGGGATCCTTACTTTTCATGATATCTCTCAATAGACGATCAATGCATTCAACAACAGTGGCTGGAACCATGGATGATTCATCTATTATTATAACTGCAGAATCCCTGAAAGTAGTTGCTTTTTCAGAATTTACCTTAATCATTGAAACAGATGATTGCTGTACAGGTACAGGAAGTCCAAACAAACTATGAAGGGTGGTTCCTCCATCTAAAAGTATTGCCGCTATTTCAGTCCAGGCACCTGCCAATGCAATCTCACCTCTTCCTCGGATTATATGAAGAAGACACGAATATACAAATGTTTTACCACTTCCACCTGGAGCCTCTAAGAAAAACAGTCATTCTCCTGCATTACCTGATAGATGGCATTGAGAATTCGATCAACAGCAGTTTTTTGTTCATAATTAAGTTTTGAGTACATTTCGGCACCTCGTACAGACTCTTCATCTACGTTATAATAAATATTCAAAAGGTATATATTTCAAGGTAGTGGTCAATTGAGGCTGGCACAATCAAATCCGTTTTCTCTAAGAATGGTGTCTATTTCTTGCAAAGCTGCATTTTCAGCCCCATCCATATTCATTTCATGGAAATCCTCTATTAATTTTTCTTTAAAAGAAGTCGAAAGCGACAATGGAGATGTCGGCTCACAGAAACAACAAATGTATGCGAATAAATCTCGTAATTGTTTATGCATTTGACTATTTTGTAATTCCTCTAAATGTCAAGAGAAAACCAACGGTGAAATTTGCACATCCATATTTTTAACCGATTCAAAATGGCGACCAAAAACATCGAAATCTGTTTTCCGATTTTGCCCCATATTGCTGTACTATTTAAAAAATATATATATTAATTATGCTTCTTTTTGGATTCAGAATTAAATAAGATTTCAAACGGTATGCCACACAACGATATTTTTTAGTATTAAAATGTTTTTAGTTAAAGCCATTTTGATTCTAAATTGATTTCGAGTGGTTCAACCAAATACAGTTGTGTGGCATATCATTTGAAAACTTATTTACTTCTGAATTCAAAAAGAAGTATAGTTAATATATCTTTTTTAGATTTTGTTGTTTTTGACCGCCATTTTGAATCGGTTAAAAATATGGATGTGCAAATTTCACCGTTGGTTTTCTCATGAAATTCTACATCGAAATGATGTATCACATGACCACCTTCACATTTAAAAAAATGAAGTTCATTCCCAGATGGCGGATACAAGATGACGGTCAAAAATTTCAAACTTACCAAAAAGTGGTTCTTTTATGGTTGTGAATAACTGCTTCCATTCCTATTACATAAGACTCGTACTTTTTGAAATATTAAGCTGTTTCCAGACTTTTGCCTCACTCTGTATAATGGATTATATGGCACAACATCTCTACTGTCAACCAGGTTAACTCCCTTTTGGGTTGTGATATCATTGTTTTGTCGACGGTAAAGTGGATATCCATTGCTGTTCTCAACTGTTTCACCCAAGAACTCTTTAGGATATTTTTTTTATCATTTTCCATCCTTCCTGCAAGGTGCATTGAGATTTCGCACTCCGCATGGCCCATGAATCATGTTCCATACAACAATGTCATGAAGTCTTGGAAACTCATTGGGATTAGGTAACTCTGTACAAACACATTGGTCTATTTGGGCTGGTTCACGAAATTTTGATTCTTCTTCAAGGATTAGAAGCATATGATAATGAGGTAAGCGACGTTTCTGGAATTTTATTACATACACATAAGCAATAACATTTCCAAAGACGTTTTTCTTTAGTAGATCCCTTTTAATTCATTCATTTTTCATCTGAATACTCTGGAAACAATGTCTGGGCGATCAGCTGGAGTTTCATTTTCTTTAAGTGAAGAGAGTATTTCTGTCCGTTTAGTGTTGCATGTCATGGTTATAAACAGATCTGGCTTACCGTATTTTTGCACAATAGCCATTGCGTCTTGATATCGATGAGTCATGTTTCGCGGACTTCCTTCAAATGATGATGGCAAGACAACAACTTTACCAGCAGTGGCGCTTTCTAACTGTGCTCTGTTCAAAACAAAATCTTGCAATCCACGGTAATGTTCAACTCTGAGCTGTGATTGGTGTTGTCTTATATAATTGAGTCTATCACGTTCCACTCTCGTGTACAAATCGACAATATATTCTTGAAATAATTTTTTTGCAGCATGGATATTTGAAAATCCTATCCTATCTATAGCACGCAAACTGTAACATAGTGAGTTTTTCGCGCATTCTTTGTCTTCGTTGCCCATTGTGAGTCATTTGTGGGTCCCATCCAGGTTCTCCATTTGGAAATAATAGAGGATATAGCATTGGGTCACAATGTGGGCTCAATACCGATAAAAGCTTAGGTAAACTTTGGCGGTTATGTACTACTACATAGCGATTGTGCGGGAGTTCACCTTCTTCCGAATTAAACACTCCTGCAATTTCATCTGCGGTAGGTTTGTTGAATCGCCTCAAATCCATAGAAATGTTATGTACAAATCTAACTATAATGTTTTGATTTCCTTCATTTGTCATCATTTCGGAAGCTTTTCTGTAGGATTGTGAATAGGGGTTATCTGATAATATGTCCGATAATCGTGTCACTATTTCCAATTTGAGTTCACTATTTTCCGCTCTTTGTAGTCTAAGATTATTTGCAACTTCAGTATCAATGAAATATAACTGTCCATATGAAGGGGCTTGCTCATCAATTGGTAATAAGTCTGAAATATAACGGTGAATTTGGCCCTGAACTTTAAAACAATATGGTCCGTTACCTGATACTTCCTTCTGTGTAGCAGAGAGGGATGCAAATGCCATAGCGCCATTATACTGTCTCATCTTTTTCATAAAACGGGCATTATTAAATAACTGTTGTAGCTCACTGTTATTTTGAGGCTGGGGTAGATGTATTAGGCCATTGTGGCAGCAAGAGTTGTAGTGTCCATTCGTCGATTCATCAGTGAAGTGCAATGTACCACAATGCATGCACTCATTGTTCATTGATCCTAGGTTGTGTATTGCTACCTCATTTAAAAGTGGTAATCTATACATAGGAATATCTTTCTGATCATCCGGCTGCTCATTTCTTCTTCTTGCATCAAGATCACGCCAATATCAATATGGCGCCTGTTGTTCTCATTTCGAGGAACAATACCTCTGCGAGGTGGCCTACCTCTGCGTGGTGGCCTACCTCTGCGTGGTGGCCTTCCGACGTTATTCATTACTGTGAAAACACTTAACAACACACTTTCACTTTCACTTACACGTACATTTACTATTATTACCTAAAGTTCAAAAATGTCCAATTTTTGTTCAATAGCTTTGATTCTAATTTTCACTTTGTTTTATTTACTTCACGATAATTTTTACAAAAAACAAAATATATCACAAAAATGCACATTCAGGTGTGGTTATGATTTTTCCAATTTATATAAAATCAGCTGTTTTGACACTAAGAGATATAAACAGATTTTAACCTAGATTCTCATGCTATTTAAATGGGAAATATTTGATTTTGTAGCAACTTTTTAGTGCATAATTGAGAAAAATGATACCTAAAGTTTAAAAGTGTCAAATTTTTGTTCAAAAGCTCTAATTCTAGTTTTCACTTGGTTTTATTTACTTCACGACCATTTTTAGAAAAACTAAATATATTACAAAATGATTTTTACAATTTATATAAAACCAGCTGTTTTAACAATAAGAGATTTACACAGATTTAAACCTAGATTCCTGTGCTACTTAAATGGGAAATATTTTATTCCGTAACAAATTTTTAGTGCATAATGAGAAAAATTAATAATTTTCACCAAAACTTCATGCCCAGACCTCTAAAATGAGACCTCTCCCAGCTTTCTACGACCTACCGTTCGCTCACAATTTCATTTGCAAATTTGGAATTAGATATATATTTCGTCATGGCCTACCTTTGCGAGGTGGTCTTCCAGCGTTATTCATTACAGTAAAAAAGTACAGTTGAAATAATTTTATAATGTGTTTAATCATATAGCCTAAGCTTTGATTTTAATTCTCACTTTGAAACAAAAACAAAGCTACAATAACAAAACACATCACAAAACTGCACATTCAGGTGTTGTTACGATAGCTGAATTTTCCAATTTATATACAATTACCTGTTTTTAACACTAAAATCATTTGATTTACACCTATATATTCCCATGCTATTTAAATGGGAATTATTATCTACAATCACCTGTTTTTAACACTAAAATCACCTGATTTACACCTACATATTCCCATGCTATTTAAATGGTAATTGTTTTATTCTGTAACAAATTTTCGTGACACAATTAAGAAAAATTAATATTTTCCCCCAAAACTTCATGCTCAGACCTCTAAAATGAGACCTCTCCCAGCTTTCTACGACCTACCGTTTGCTCACAATTTCATTTGCAAATTTGGGCTTACGGAATTGGATATATAGATGTTAATACAAAATTAACAAAGCTCCAAATTTAATTTAAAGCTAAAAGTTGTAAAATGTGTCTCGTATTAACATATTAAAAATACATTTTCGTTAATAATTATTTTGAAATAATATCTATTGTACAAGATTTAAATACAAACTTTAAACTTTGTATAACCTTTAATTGGCTTCTTTAAACTGTAAAGGATTGAACCGGATTTGATTTCTCGTTAAGAGTTGAAACTATTTCGAAGGGCTTACTAAAAGAATAAAAGTGTATATTAAATCAAACAAATACTTCTTTATTTCACGAGAACTGAGAAGTAGTATTTAATTAAGGTAAAAGTTGCTAGGGTGTTCTCAATGCAAGGCTGGTGTTAGAGTTGTTTCGGATCCTGAGAACCCTTACACTCCGAGGGAACGAAAAAATGTAATTCCACCTATCATGTGGAAAATATGATTATTATCTCACTATCTGTACATAAATTCACTAGATTTAAAATAATTTATTTCAAGCAACTTGTACGTTTATCAAAATCGCCTTTCTGCCAAACGCCAATAAGTGTATTGCCCATATTTAGTTATAGGAAACAAACAAAAAATCTATTCCTTTTCAATTTTCACTTCCAATCGAAGTATCCCTAGGGCCTTATAAGAGCTGAGACTGTCGTAAAACGAAATGGCAAGCAGTCTCAAACGCTACAAGTACGATATGAACAATGGTTGTTTCAAGACAACACATAAAAAGTCTCAAGAGATTGTGTCGTTTTATAAACTTATTTTTTTACTTCATTTCATCCCATTCACTTTCCCAGGTTACTTTCCGAAACACTCATTGTTTCCGCCGTTTTAAAGGTCTTTTTTAGAATTGCAATAAAACTGCAACGTAATTTTCTTTGAAGATATATTAAAAGCTTTGAAACTCTTACAACATCAAAAGATAAGAAATATGTACGGTATTTCGAAAATTTATCAATGTTGCGATATTAATACTTTTTCCAGAATGATCCAATACACAAGCTTTATAGAACTATAGGCTCTTTTCTGAGAGGGGAGAGAGTTAAAGGCTGTGGTTTTGATATTACTTGAATTCCTGTAAGGGAAGTAATAACAGTTTTACTTTAACAAACCTAATCAATACAGCAGGTCAAAATCTAAAACGTTATCTTTTCTACAAAACTATTTAAAGTTATCTTATTTGAATTGTACAATATTATAACGTAGTAGACTACCACATGTATATGTGAAGAAAATGATTCGATATTTAAAATTGAAATTGTGTGTCCGTTAACAAAAATTAATTGCGTGTACACCTTTTACTCTCTCATAAATCAGTATAACTTTTAATAGAAATAAATAACTTCTAGCATTCAATAAATTGTTCGATGTTTAAAGAACACACCTATAAAATAAAAACTTTCAAACTAGCTTGCACTTAAGAATAATATACAAAAATTACGATGTTATTATTTAAAAATTTTAATTACTTGTGGGTATATATTAAAATAAAACTTCATTTTCATAACTGTCTAGAAATTAATTAATTGGGCATTGGAATAAATTAGATTATAAGTTAAGTTATAAAAACTATTTAAAAATTATTCTACTTCTATCATTTATTAACTGTAGTTTTATTAGATACACGAGGTCCTTTTGGCTTATGATAACCAAAAATCATAATATGGTACCCTAAAACCTTACTTGTATAAACACAAAGATAAAAATCAGAATTCAGGTTTAATTGTATCAACTGTAATACACTTTCAAATATGTTAGTGAAATATAGCAATATATATGCTATTGTTTTTATAATCAATTCTGTGAAAGCAGTACTAAAATCGTTGTAATATTTTTTTCATATTTCTAACGATTTTTTCAGTACGAGACAGTACAGTTTTATCTCAATCTCGGTTTTAAGTTAAAACATTAAAACGAACCAACAACAACACTATAATTATAATAGGTGTATTTATTAGTATTTTCAAGTTTGCATAATATTTATGTATTGTTTCATTATCAGTTAGCGTATTTTTTACAAATCATTCAGCGAATTGAATTAAGTTTAAATTGCTTCTATGTAACCAAATTAGTTAAATATCTCACCTACACCTCAAGACAGGGTAATAAGTTGTATGCTATAAGGAAGATTCCTGTGTGAAAGGCGCCAGGTTGACAAGTTTTTTCTTGTCTTCCCACCATATTTAAGCCTATTACACTCCGCTACCTTCTCCAAGTTTCTTATACACCTTCACATAAGTTTTTGCCATTAGCGATAAGACTCATCAGAAAGCTTTCAAACACTGCTCTTATTATAATTTACAGTCTAATGGTTACGCCTTCTTCATTATAATATAGTACTAATATGTTTGTTAGTGTTAAATTAAATTCTCTAAAAGTAATACAAATATTTAAATCACTTTACATATACATTAGATAAAAAAATAACAACATTATAAATCAGTTGAATACATTATGAGTGAATTGTTTAATTACTTTTGAAATTTACTTGCACAAACACAATATAATAAAAATATATGGTATTTCCATAACACCATGATTTCGACTACTTTCAAACATTCACTGCAAAACGTGCGTTTTTGATCAATATGCAGCATTTACTTTAACTTGTTCAAATAAGGTAATGTATTAAATAAAACTATTTTCAATTATCTTTTAAGACTCTCCGGCCAGTCCTATATCCACAACGTTAAATTTTAACTTTTTATGTATCTTTTCTCAGCAACCATAATAGGTAGACTTGAAATGTATACTACATATTCTTCAATATATCATATAACTTTAGATATGGATTTTTTAATTCAATTTACTTATAGGAAAAACATTTTTTAGATAAAACTATTTTCCTTATTTTTGTATTTTTAAAACTAAGCGTGATATAAGGAAAACGTGTCTAAAGTTGTAAGACGTACTGACGAATATGTGGTAAACATTTCAGGTCTCAATCTATTATCGTTGCTGAAAAAAAGGTACTAAAGTAGAAAAACTCGGGCCTTATAGGCTACGGTACACTACAGCCGGATTCATGACTGGCGAGCTTGGCGGATTCTGGACTGCCGTGCACGGATGTCTAGTGGAAAGTAGTCTCCCACTACAGTCCACACAGTTCCTTACGTACAGTTTAAGTTAAAATATCATCCTCGTCAGACGAATGGGAAGAATATTTGGTTAGGTGAGAATTTGGTGAACAAAGTTTGTTAAAAAAAATTGGGTACATGAGTTATAGGACAGGCCAAGGCCAGATTAGAATACAGGCCGCGTTGTTCCCCTCCACTTCAAATTCTACGTTACAGTGTGAGGCGGTTGTTGTGACTGGACCGAGTCGTCGCCCCATTGCGAGTGCATAGGTACTTTTCTTAGCGACCTCTAATAATCAAAACTGCGAATACCAAGTCGAGAGATTTACTGTATATCAGTTTTTTTAGTAGGCCTATCAACAAGCTTTTGCTAGTTTTATACATACATTTAAAATGGTTTACAATTTAATATTGTACAGTAATTTAAGAACTTTAAACAATATGTACACAAGTGTATAAATCTTACTTGTAAATACAATAACGGATTTTCTTACTGCCTAACTGTACAAACTTTTACAGTAAAAACTTTCTTTCTTAATAACAAACTTTTTTATAGTAATCCTATATACTGTAATACAAGTTAGTTTTTTTAAAACTGGAAGGCTTATCAAACCTTAATGGTTTTCTCAACACTATTAACACAATTAAATTGCTACAATAAAGTAAAATCTCAATTGGCTATTTTACATGTTTTGCCACAGTGAATGAGACCGCAGAATGCCGTGTGCAACGTGAGCTTAGCACCGACTCAGATAAGCGCCTGCAATTTTTGAATAGGCCCAGAGCTCAGGGGACTTCTTAACTCTCGCGGACGGTAATGTTTACTTGAGTTGATAATTGCTGTTCACTTAACTATTCTTTACTATGTAGGAGTGATATATTTTTATACTTTGGTCTATTTGTTTAATTGTTAATACCGCTACGTCATGCCGGCATCGTGTTGTGTGCCGGGCTGCAACAGCATTTACGAAAAAACATTTGTCAATGTGGTTCATTTCCTAAGGACCCTTTACGTTAACAATACTTAACGAAAAAATACTATACTTTAACAACACAATACTTTAACGAAAAAATTATTGTTTCCTACCAATGTTGAAAGACAAAATGTAACTTTATGTTTAAAGTTTTTTGATGAAAAAAATATTGCATGTCTAAATTATTACGATTCCGAACTCAGTAACGTACAGGAAACCGTTCAAATGTTGGATATAATTCTTAAGTGGTGTAAATGTAAAATATGCTTTTAAAGTGACATGACTGAATGATTTGTTTAGTTGTCCAATCAAAACTTTATCGGATGAACAGTTTTTATTCTTAAAGACATTTTTGAAATGGTTAGAAGCGTGGGATAGTTTGCCCATTAAAGGGGAGTCAAGTAGCAGTAAACCTAATAAAAGGAAAATAAACGGAAACTAACATTAGATACACAGCTTCCTCATAGCCACACAGTAACCCCCTCCCCTCCTGGAAATTATTAAATACCCAATAGAAGATTTGAAATTCAAGTATGTATTATTAGGCGAATTTCAGACTGACAATTTAGAGGAAAGGTTTGGGCAGTACAGACAGATGCCTGGAGATTTCTGTTGTACTCGTCCTTGAAGCGGAAAAAAGCTAAATTCGGTTAGATTAATTAAGGTTGTGTCAGTTAAAAATTATGTTTTTGAAATGAAATACCTCTCAGTTCTTAATAGTAAAGAAAACTAAGTGTTATTTCAAGATTCAGAATATGTTGAGGAATTTATTGACGCAATTAGTAAATTACAGAACATCAATCTTTCAGATAATGATTTAGTTGGGCTAGTTTATATTGGTGGTTATATTTGTTTTAAGATGTTAAAAAATAACAAATGTCAAACGTGTGAGAAGCTATTTACGGAAGACAAAACTGTATTCCTGTTAACTATCACAGTTATTACTTGAATATTATTGATAGGGGAAGTTTAAAATATCCTTCTTCTTTAATTGTAAATATTTTAGTTCTTTGTCTAAAACTATTTACTGTAGTTATTAGTGCAAGGTAAGAACTGGATTTCCTAAGATGTAAGGAACAAAGAAAAGTATTAATAAGTTTGATGAAGGAGTCTGCCAATGACGAATATTTTACAGTCTGTACCTCTTGCAACACCAACTCGTCAGTATACATTAATAAGTGTCTCGTTACCTTTTGTAATATACTTTTAAACAACTATAGTAAGAAGGCAAAGGTAAAGGTTGCAGAAAATGTAAGAGGAAAGGGAATAAAAAGAAAACTTAAAAAGTTAAGCCAGTAAAATTGTAAGCCAAAAATGTATGCTTTTTCAATAAACATTTTGTAAGAAAAAGAGTTGTTATTGACATTGAACCATTTTATGTCAGCTTAGATCTGCGTTCATAAATGATAATCTAGTCTATTAGGCATGTAATATGTTCACCGATAAGTACTGCATTATAAATAATGACTACTTAACTGAAACAACGGTTTATTGACAATAAGTACAACGGCGCGTAATGCTTTCCTAGCGGAGAAACAGCCGGCTGTCCTCATAGCGTGACATCACAGGTTGAGTAGCGCGGCCTGTATTCTAGTCTGTCCTTGGACAGGCACAATGAAGGAGACTAAAATAGACCATGTTAACAATTAAATAATTATCTTCTTATCATTATTATTAGAAATTATTCCTCGAGCAACTCCAATTAATTCACTTTTATCCATTATCAAATACTAGCTGACCCGTACGGCGTTGCCCGTGGTGGTTGGTATTTTCAGTCTTTTTAACGTAATTGTATTCTTTTTAAGTGTTCAGTCAGTGAGTGGTATTTAGCTTTTATATATATATAGATCTTAAATAATAAAAGCACTATTGTCATAATAATAAAAGATCTGAAATTATGATTTTAGTAACTTTGATCCCCCCAAACCCCTCCTAAAATTTCGAAATTTTTCATACCCGTTCTTAGTGAGCACCTATGGGCCTAGAGGAAGCTACATACAAAATTTCATTCCAATCAGTTCGGTAGTTTTGAAGAAATCGTGATTTAATAACTTTGATCCCCCCCAAACCCCCCTAAAATTTCGAATTTTTTTTAACCCTTTTTTAGTGAACACTTATGGCCCTAGAGGAAGCTACATACCAAATTTCATTCCAATCCGTTAGGTAGTTTTGAAGAAATCATGATTTAATAACTTTGATCCCCCAAAACCCCCCTAAAATTTTGATTTTTTTTCAAACTCTTTCTTAGTGAGCACCTATGGCCCTAGAGGAAGCTACATACCAAATTTCATTTCAATCCGTTCGGTACTTTTTGAAAAATCGTGATGAGTGAGTCAGTGGGTTTTCGCTTTTATATACATAGATAATATGTTTTACAGTACTTCTCTGGACACTGAACTGAGTTTAGAAGTAAATGGAGCGAGTATTGGACGGTCATGGTCGGAACAAAAAGAAACAAGTTTATTCTAATTCTCTACGGCCGTCCGAGATAGTACTGGACTGGACGGAACGGACGTAATATAACTATGTTTCCCGCCTTTTATATAAAATGTTAAGGAGGACGTTTGTTTTTTCTTCAGTCTACGGCCGTGCTCGTGAGTCCCAACCAAATAGGGCTGTAGTGTAACCCCAACCTTAGTAAGCTCCAGCTGCACGATGGCCCTAGAAATGTTTTCGCGCAAAGCAAAACATAAATTATAAAAACATTATTTTCGCATGTTTCTCGCCATATTTTCCCCGCTTGTTATATAGCAAATTTTACAGAAAAGAACGTAGAATTAAAATTTTTTAATACAAAATGTGAACAAATTTACCAGTCGACTAAGGTGCAAAATACTTTTTTGCTACACAGCTGTTTAATAAAATGCTTTTTCCCACACTGACAGCAGTGCGCAAACTAAACTACACGTGTTCAGCATTAAGTAATTATACCTCTTTGATTTACTTCACTGTACGCAAAGTAAACAGCTGATGTAATCTAATCAGCTGATGTTTTGAAAATTTGTATTGTTGTGGAACTAACCTCTATAAAACAGATATTTTTTTAACTAAAACAGTAATTTAAAATGTAGCTGTAGGAAAAACGTTGTGTTTATCACGGGTGCAAAGTTTAAATTCTCAAATGTTTATCTCGTGCGACAAACTCAATTTTGCACTCTAGATACACAAATAACTATTATCTGTGAATTTCTTCATAACTGATTGGCTGATTTCACACTTACTCACAAGACACCAAATCGATATCGGCATTGATTAAAACTAACTTAAACTTAATAATACCTTTCATACTCACCGAATGTTGGTGTTGTGTCGTCGCAGGACTACCATCTTCATCGGTACGACATCGTCTCAGTATAGGCCTACTACTAATCCGTTTACTTAGCTCGAGGTGCAGTAAAATTTACAGCACAATAATTATTATATTAATGATTTTACAAAGTTAAAAACCTTGAATAAGAAATTTATCTTGCAAAAATTAACACTACCGTACCCACTAACCGAAATGTTCAAACATTGTGATAGATAACTTTTAAAGAATTTTCTCTAGCTCCATAAGAATGTTTGAAACAAATTCGTTTAATCGACTTTCATAATGATAACAATTTAGATTCTAAATAATTAGAAATTGTTTTTGTACACAAGGCTTCAAATTAACAGATTTTTAGTAATGATAAAATCCATAGTAAAAATTAAATCTACGAGAGGCAATGAAGGTTTCTTTTAAAGTCAAAGCTAAAGTTAATACAAAAGCAATAAAGGTCAAATAAATGTTTAAGATTAAATATTTCAACAAACTTATTTATCAACCCACCTTTAATAGATGATTACAGAACCTCTTATCACTCAGCACTATATTTGCATGATGTGTGCTATTTATTTTATAACTTCATGGAGAGGTAAATAAGCCAGACAGAAATTAACTGCATATAACTTACTAAGGTTCTTATTTAGAATATGTTATGCTTAGAATTTAATTAGTTTATTATTTAGAAAACATTACGAAAATAAACAAATACTTTCTTGATGAAATAAAGATAATCATAAATCTTATATACTGCGTGCTACATATTTTATACGAGTAAGTCAAAATTATCAATAAAGTGGATTTTTCGAAGAAGTAATTTTAAATATTTGAAATTATATAGGGGCAAACTTATGTTCGGTCAATCATTAGCCTGTATTTGTGGAATTGCCGGCTAAAAACCTTTAATATAAAAGAAAAGAAAAATGCTAATCACAGTAAAACCACAAGTTTTTACTAGATAAATGTGTATTATTTGTTTTATCTTCAACTTCTTATTTGACGTACAACCTGGCTTCTAACACTATACACACATAACATTTCATTTCTTTAATTATATTACTATAAGATATTTTCTTCACCCACTTCTTTATAATGTTCCGTACTATATTTTTCTTTTTAATTTCTGTTATTCAAAAGAAAATCCAAATTAAACACATAATTTATCTAATCTTATCCAAATCTTAACATAAACAAAATACAAAAATCTTGTATCTGCTTTTAGTATTTTTTTATGCAGAAATGAAGCAGTAATAAAAATACAAAACTTCAAGGAATAACTTCATTTTTATCTTGAAAATTCGTTTACAAGATAATTGCTTTTAAAGTCGTTTTAGATTGGTGACTGTACAACTTTTATCTTCAATTTAACCCTTAATCGTTTGATGCCTAAGTTATCTAAAATACCCATTGCCCACCCACCACCCATGTAGCCTAAAACTTCCGAAATTCAAAATCTTTGAGAAACAAAGTAAGATCTATTGGAACTGTAAATCAGCAACAAATTTATGAAGTATGTCGCCTATATGTCCTTGCTGCAACTGCAAGTTACAAAGCCACTCAAAAGACATCGTACAATGTATTACGTGCCACAGTCCCATTTTGTCCGGGATCACAGACAGAAGTTTAGTACTTTTCCGCGACTCCCAAATATTTTTTTTAGATTCCAATTAAACTGTATAGAACTATTCTATGAATATACATGCAGTATGAAATGCTGTTAGGTTAGTTCAAAAAATACTACTTGCTTTTGTAGAAAGAGAAAATTAATTGTTTATAACAAACTAATCAAATACACAGTTTCTCTGTATGTCCCTCTTATATAATATATTATAACAAACTTAAAATTTAAAAACGATTTCTTCTGCAATTTAAACCCTATGGTGCGGAAACTTTTAATGCTAGTTTTACTTGCAATTTATATTACAATTTTAAATACTGTAGGGTTTTCGCCTTTAACGTCACGTCTTTTTTCACGTGTACTTCTGATTTTTGTTTTACACACAACGCATTATTGATATGCAAACCAAATACACTTAAATATCACAAAACAAAAAACTTTCTATCAACAAAACAACTGAAAGAGATAAACAGTGTGACGTCCAATAATAAACGTCAGAGGAAAATACTGGAATTAGTTTACAGTGAAGTTTTAGTAACATGTGACCTCCTTCACAAGTCGTGAACAAAATTCCAATCAACCACAAATTCCATATGCTTAATGAATCAGCTTTGAAGGAAATTTAATTACTTTAGAGTGTAGAAAGCGGTGGTCTGGGTGGGAGGGGTGGGGAAGGGGTTGAAATTAGCAGTCAATGCACAAGGGGATTACACAGGGGTAGGATTAATCAGTCGGAGGACATATCGGGCTGGATTTACACCTTCACCTCACCTGGGATTTACCTTCGCCTTAGATTGAGAAAGTTACAATGTTTTTATAAAAGAAAACTTTGATCTTATTTCAATATAAAATCCCATTAGCCATTGGTAATACGAGTATAATTCAAATGACTTAATACATGTAATTGCATTCACTGGTTTTGTTTGTTTTTTTCCATTGTATCAATATTTTTGATATGGAAAAGCACGTTATACATTATTTCAAAGAAAATAGTTGATGTCGTTGAGCCGTTAAGTCTTGAACCATTAGTGTTTCTAAGAAAGATTCACCATTAAACTCGTATCAGTTTCATACTTTTCAATTAATGCAATCATAGTGTCTAAATTGTTTTGTTAACTATATACACCAGACTACTTGTAACAAAGTGTAATCATTTACTTCTAGTTTTGTATCGTTTGGCATTTTTACTCTAGAAGAAGAATAACAATAAGAACAAAATACAATTACTACAATATAAAGATGAGTGTCACTTGGTCCTGAGTACACCCTTCGATTTTTATAAACTCTTCCCATTCATTTTTATGGTTTACAATCACAATTACAAGTACTGTATATTAAATCATACAATGGGATTGTAAATACAATAGAACATACAACAAAACCAAATAAAGGAATTACTTACAAAACTAAAGTTTAACATTTATTTTGCTTAACTTAACATGTTATTAGATTCTAATGAATGTCAACACTCGATAAACAATGCAAATTAAAACAAAGTTCATTTAATGAATTAAGAAATATATTCAAGTAAAAGTAATATTTTAAAACCTTATGTGCATTACAAATTAAAAAAGTACTATAAATAAATATTATTAGAAATATTATTTATTTTCTTTAAAATATACAAAATATTAATCATGGTAAAAGAACATCCAAAAATAGACGCACAGTTTCATCACATTAATTATCATCATTTTGTTTATTGTTTTAAAATTTACATTAAGTAGATAAGTTGTAAACATAATACAATTTAATAGTATACAAGAGTATACTATAACAAATATTAACAAAAACATATTCAAAATCAATAATACTACCTACATAACGAAATAGTATTTCAAAAATGTATTTTGATATTTGCTTATTAAACTGTTATTAAAACTAAGACAAACAACAGGCACTGAGGAGATTCTAAATAATGAATTATCTTTAACACTTAAAATGTAATTAATGCATCAGCAGCAGTTATAAAAGCTTTATAATAAGATTCGCATCTGATGGCAAAATCTTGAGAACTCTAGCAGGTATCAGACTGTAAAAGACATAAGGATGATTGAAATTTAAGTGTTTCATGATGACAAGCTGCCGAGGTTCTCACAAGAATCTGCCTTGCTCTGTCGCTGTGCTACTTAATATGGCTTGTGGCTTTCATCGCATTATCTTCCTAATTTTAGATGCATTTTGATGAACCTAATTAAATTGTATTTAATAACAAGACGTTTTAAAAGGGAGAAAGGAAACTTAGGAGGATTTTAGATTATATGTAAATAGTTCCACTTATATATTATTACAACTTTAGTGTTATGTATTATTAAAGTTTTTTTGATTTTATTTGTGTTCTTTAGATCGATTTAAAATATTTTCTCTTGAAACAAGTAAATTGGCTTAGAGTTTATTATTCTTATTAAATTAAACAATTTTAGATGTTGGATTGAAGGTACTTAAAATGAAACCGTTCCAAATATTTTTGGAAGCTAAGTCTTTACACTTTAAAGAGATCAGACAGTTTTGGGTTTAAAACAGTGAGATTTACAGTTAATTTTGTAGGATTATTTTAACAATATTTAAGCAGGTAACATAAGACATCTTTTACATATAAATGGCTAACTTTTTAACGCCTATTTCTGTTTTCTAACAGAATGATTGCAATAAGTTTTGTGTCGGAAGAAGGCATTTCTTGAGAATACTCCAATCAATAGTTGAAACTATTCCCTATCAGAACATTTTTTAACAACTTAGAAACAAAAGTTCCTTGTCTATTTTGTAAGCTGTTCGTTTCAGCTTAGTTTTTACAAATATCGGTTCTTTGATGATTTTTTTTGAAATATTAAATACCGGTAACCGATTCCGATACAAATTTTATTAAAATCTGTCCAGTAGAACTCTAGGAATACGCGTTACTAAATCTTATTTTTCGATAAAAATCTGTTCTGTAAAACACAGTTTTGCTGTAACTTGCTTGTAACAAAACCGATATATTATTATTACCTTATACCAGCTGACTTTGAACAAAATACAAACTAAATATTGTTTTAGTGTTTAAATTCTTAAAAAATAATAAGTAATTGATTTTAAGGATAGTAATATAGTAATAATCATGTAGCAAAATATAGGCTACTTTAAATTATTTCTATCAGAAATGTGTAAGCGGAGTGAGCACAGGGAATGGAGTTCAAGAAAAACTGAAGTAGTTCCAATTAAAAAATAACAATGTTTTAAACTTCGTCATGATAAATGTGTTAATCTTTTTTAATCATAAAATTACCATCAATTTTAAACACAGTAAATGAGGCTATAAATTACTACCTGTATCATTTTTCATCCAGGCTTTTTAGGAGCGTTATCATTAAAATTAAATAAAACTAAATTTGTAAATTACAAACTTTCGTCCAAAATAAATGCAAGCAATAATCTTACCTGTCCAATGTGAACAAACATATCAAAAAACTAATTATGTTAAGTGTGGACCACAATCGTATTTGTTAAAATTCCATTATAAGGTAAAAAAATAACACACAAAATTTCACAATTTTTTTAATGCCCCCCCCCCCCTAAGGAAACCCTTGGCGGTTATCATCGCCTGGTTAAAATTTCACAGAGACAACGATATAATTGTTGCTCAGCTGTTTCGCCGCTAAGAATCATCAAACAACTAAAAACTCAAATGTACAGAAACAACTATAAATACCAACCAATGTTATGAGGTGGAATAGCAAGGAAAGGGGCTGACCTTGGGGTACATGAGAAGGACAATAAACTAACAGGTTATGTAAGCACAATGGGTTTCAACAAAGGGTATGAGTTATGTACCTGTATGTTTAGGTTAGAAGCATGGCAAATGAGAAAAGATCTGTTTGTTTCTAAAATTTTCAAACTGTTTAATTTTCAACTTTTTTTCAATATGTAAGACTTTAACATTATCAATGGGATTTAAAGTATGGACTGTATCTAATAACTGGTTAGCAAAATTTGATAATTTTTTACCATGCTTCCAACAATATAAGTGTTTCTTTAATCTGTTTTAATGGATCTACCTGTTGGATATAGTCACAATTACAGTCATTACATATAATTTTGTAAAAACCGCTATAATCAAATAAGTCTTTATTATCAACTAATAGCTTACCAAGATTATTATTGCAATAAAAAACAGGCTTTACATAATGTGTATTACTTATTAAATATCATAAATAATATTGCCTATAAATTATATCTTACAGTATGTATTACCGTTCCTGTAAAATAGTGTAAATCCATAATCCAAGAAACGATAGAAAATTCCAATTGTGATAATAATTTTTTTTTAAACAATTTGAGAAAGTTATGTTCACTTCTATTGACCAAAATTGTTTTCAATTTAGTGGCACTTTTTGTAGACAGATTGAATGCCTTGCTATGGGGCTCTCCTTTGTTTTTGCTTTTGGTAGAAATATTTATGAAAATAAATTAAATAAAGTGTTAAAAATCCGTTATTAAAAATATTGTTTTTCATCATAAACTCGAAAAAACCCCATCATAACCTGTCTAATACAGAATAGCCCTAAAACAAACGACACTGAAACTTATCAATAGTTGACATGGGTCTATGCCAACTAATCACGTTGGCTATAGTAATAGTACCGTTTGTTGTTTTTGAGTTAAGCAAAGTAAAGGTTAAAATGGTATTGACGACATCAGAGACTCCCAAAACGCAATGAAATCTGAACTAGCCTAACGCACATTTCAAAATAAATTTTGGGAACGTTTTAACAACCTGGACAAATTAACAATTTGATCCTCTCAGTCATAGAAAACATCTGTCTAACTAGAAGCGTATTTACACAACATAAACGTTTCATTGCCGTCCAATTACAGATAGATAGTCAGAAGTAGTTGACGTACTTCAATGAAAATGAATATTAAAAAACCATTCCACAATGAACGTGTAACTCTCTTGTGTGAAGCATTCCATGTCTTACATAATCCGGAGACTATAAATAAAGTAAAATATTGGGTACAAGTTATAATAAGTTTTCAGTTAGGGCATTTTTGTAAAACTGAAAGCATTACTCTGTTCGGTAACTAAAAACGCTTCTGCAATTTGTTTGCAACATAAGTACGTTATGCTATTTATTTACCCTGCCAATTCCGTATAAGCTGTTATAGTGTACCACTAATATTGTCTCTGATGTTGAAAAAATTTTAAACTCTACACCGCTTTATTCAAAATCAGCGAACAATACTATTGATATGGCAACAATAGTGAAAGTGATTATGTGGCATGTACTACATGTCTTATAAACATAAGTTTCGATGTCTTTAGTTTCTTGCTATAATGTAGGTCTCATAAATAGTCTAAAGAGATAAATCGTCAAAAAGACAGAAAAGCGCCTAAAACGTACCGTATAATGTAACAATTAAATACAAGGATATATCATATTTTGTATTAAAGAATACATTATATATGTTAATCTACTTTAAATGGGGTAGTAGCCTTTTGGTTGGATGTAATTTGTTACATTTTACTCATCAATATTTTAAACAGTTAAAGGTATAAAATAACAATAAGAAAATACTAATATCTGAAATATTTTTACATTCGTAAACAACTATAGAACGTAGGACAAGTCATTGACTTTAAAACAATTAATTATTGGATCTTCATGTTAGTCTGTTTCTTTATATTATAATGGTGTAATTTCGTATTATTTATAAATTTATACAACTATTAAAAAATACACAGTTATAAATATACTCAAATGCGGTGTTATTGCCAATATTGTTTTCAATACAAAATGTATCGCTCACTGTAAGTGTTAACTGTTGTCAATAAATATTTAAAAAAATTTCCGGTACATTTCGAAATTTCTTTAAATAATATTTAATATCAATGTCTTGTTTAATTTAAAGTTTAACTTCGACCTTAACCTTAAATACTAAAGTTCTCTAATTAATAATAACGGTGTCAACATCAGAGTTGCCCTGGTAAAGTGGATCGTAATCGCCATTAGCAGTTAAAAGCTGGCAAACTGAATTATGGCCACAGGAATTAAAACAATGTGGCAGCAACCTGCGACGTTTCCGACTGCTAGTTAAAAGGGTGGAATGGAAATGGCTTTCCTCAAACGAATATGTCGTTTTCAATTAATTTCTGACCACGTGTTCAAATCCAACACCGCCTGCTCGCCAATATAAATGATCAAACCATAAATCAGGAGTTGACGTATCTTTTGCATCTCACAACAATTTCTCACTAGGAAATTAATTAGCTTAAATGTTTCTAAGTGTGGTTTAGACGGACACGGTTCTTGACAGCTGGTATTGCTCGAGCAATATATCAAAGTGTCGGTGAATACCAATAGAAAGAAAGCTAATTTATGAAATGTATTAATTCTACTTGTCATTTCAGTAAAATATTGAACAAAAAACACCTGTTCCTTTAAAGAAGAGATATTAATTTATATTAATTACTTCAATAATAGTTTATAGTTAATTTTAATTTTATTTAACACAAATATAAAGTCTATAAGCTTTGTTAGAAGTATATGTTTGCTAAATATTACTTTTCTTTAGGGTTTTAGCCCACAGGAACAAACCGTCAATTGATTTCTTGTTTTTAATGCAAAATATATAGACGTTATCTTTTACTTAAATATCTTTAAAGTGAATTCTACTCCTTTGACTATAACGTATTCTGCTGTAATAAGTTTTAGTAACGTGTTTAAAAATATAGTTAAGAAAACATTCAGAAAAATTACGAATTTAAAAGAATGGGTGTGGTTTTTAAAATGTTTCAATTTTTATTTTGTACCTCCATTTATAAAAAGAATGTACATATTATTACTTTATGTTGAAATTCCTCCACCTGTTTACCCGGAGATACTTATTTGTATTATTATTACTGAGTTGAAATCTCAATTTTTTTAATAAATAAGATACAAATAAGTGCCAATGAATGTATGTAAACATCTTTAGTACCTAGATAAAATAAAATCTGAACACAAAATCTCACAACAAATACGTTTACTGTAGTTGCTATAGTTTACAATAGTTATTTATATTTTTTTTAGTATCATTCGAAATCAAAATTAAGAAATACCATCATGGATATTTTTCAGTAACGTCCATTTAAATAATGTGTATCTCTAATTTTTAGGTTAGATTTTGTTCAAAGAGTTTTATTGTCATACTGATTTTTTATTATATTTACTGTTATATCGTAATAAAAACTTAATAATGGCATTAAAGTTGGTGTTCAAAGCAATCGTGTTATGTATTTTTATTTTTTTTTCAATTTTCCATTTTTACTTTTTAAAATTCCATGTATTTTTTCACTTAAGAGACATTATAACTATTCAACGTCAATATTAAAAACTGAATCTATAACTTTTATTGTAGCTATTTAATTAAATCACCAACATATTAATCAATACTGCTTTAGAGATACTGTAGTGGCGCTATGGGTCAAATTTGGAAAACTGATATCTTGATTCCGTATTTCACAAAACATCAGACTGACAAAGTCCATCAAGTCACTTATTTTTGAAAAATTCAAAACCTCCAAATTACAAAAAATATATTTTTTGTTGAATAAATGTATATCCTCTTTTACTTTTGGCGTCATATAAGTTTGTATATAAACTTAGACGTTTACAAGTTACAAACATTTTACTGATATAAGTTTATCCTTGCTCAGTGAACAACATAACCCACGGAATTGAATCTGAAATTGTTAAACCGAAATTAACAAGAAGTTGCGACTCGACTTTCATTACGGCGCGTCTTGCTTAAATTAATATCACACTGAAACTGCAGTACTCCGACTAAAACAAACAAGACCCACGACTAACCGAGCTATAATTCCGTCAATTAGAAATGAGGGTTGGGGTTTTGTTTTCTACCCAACCTCTAGACTTCATACAATTGGTTGTCTAGGAATTATATTTTCTAAGCTTGTACACACATAAGCGTCGTTTAAACTCATCTCATTGTTTACGTTTATTTTAAACTAATGAAGACGGGAGAGGGCATAAAGCGCAGGTAAACCGACTGCAACCAGTAAGTAGTTTTGAGTTTGTAGCAGGTTGGACTAGCGTATTTAGTCACTCTATTCTCCTATAAGTGATCATGTTACCTACCCAACTCCGACATGAATGTTAATCCTACTACTTACTTTCATATTAGTAAGACCATCTAGTGAGTCCTGTATATATTATCACTTAACTGTGTTATACAAAATGTATAGATTAAATTGGTAAGTAGAATAACGTACACACTGCGCACTTATGCGTGATCATAGACAAAATATATTATAAATAATATAACGCTGTTATATCGTAGCAAAAATTGAATAATTTAAATTTAGACATTTATAATGTTTTACCATCTTAGCTTTGGGTGTATAATAACATATTCACATTCATTATAAAATATGTGTGTTAAGAAGGAAGGGTTGGTATTCTATAAACACAAGCATACAAAAATAATCAGTGGCGCTACAAACCCATTTGCCCCGATTCTGCTTCAAATCTCCAATTCCATGTCAGACTCCATCACTGAACCGTTAATCTAGGTCTGCCTGAACTTCTTGTTTCCTGTAGTCTTGCTAGAAATATTATTTTCGTTAAATGGAAGTGTTCTCGTCTGATAACATCTGCCGCTCATTTCATGCGTCTAAATTTTATTTTGACTAATACATTTGGCATATTTTACAAGTCGCAGAATTGATTATTGTGCAGTCTTCTTGTATTTAAGTGAGATTTTAACTGTTTAAGAGATGATAACTCGTCGATACCCTTAAACAAAAATTGAGATTAAAATATAAATTAATTTTGTCAGTTTGTTGATTTTAAATCTACTTAATATATTATAAATAAAGAAGATAATAGAAACCATGTTTAGTCCTGGATATTCTTCAAAGTTTATCAGATTGACTGCAATTACAGTTAAAAACATAAAATACAATGTAAATATGCAGAAGACTATTCTTAAAACAGTGCTTACATAAATTATTACGTCAAGACGATCGACTAGAATGCCAGTTGTGTAATGTTACATTAGAGAAAATTATAAATATTGACTTCCTACAAAACTGTAACACTACTATTGGATTTTAAATTTGTTGATGTTTTTGAGTTAATTAATCCGAGCTTAACATAAAAGTAATTAATTAACTCATACTTCTAAAAAATAATAAAAGTTAACAATGTACATTATAAAAACACATTTTTTTATTATGTAGTTAACAATGTCTTGTACTATTTACCTAAACATTTTCCTTGGGTGTAAGAAAGTAATTTTTGAACCTCCAATATGTTGGTTGGTATCCAAAATATTTAAAGGTCTCTCGACTTTCCGGTGGATGGGAGGTTATTACATAAATCCACCCTGACCTCTCGGAAGTACGTGAATATTTATCAAGATGTGGAAGTAATGCACCACTACGTCGAAATGCATGGTAGGCCTAATGCTTACAGTTCAAATTTTGAAAATATTTGGTATTTTCAAAGCTTTTAATTTAAATTTTTGAATGTAAAGAGTGATACAGGGTTGTTAACATTTCAAACCAAACATCTTCAGTTCTTTGATTTGTTTTAAGTTAAGAAACATAAAGGCAGGCAAAAGGCATAGTCAAACAAAAACCTGTTAATTCAATAATTGCAGTAAAAACCGTACAAGAGAGATAACATCAACCAATATCGGTAGATATCAGGGTAGCTCAGATGGCAGAGCATCACGACGGAAACGTGAAGGTCCCGGGTTCAACTCCCGGTCTTGGTCTATGTTTTTCACTTGTAATTTAATTTAATTTTGAGTATAATTATCAACAAACGTAATATTTTATTTGTTCTTCTTTACTAATTCTTATAAAAATTTATCATGATTACCATAATTGGTATAGTGTTAAAATTGTTTTAAGGTTTATGAATTTACTCATTAACTGTCTTTTAAAGAAATAAACATGTTTCTAAACTGATTTAAATACCATGAGATTTTAAATATTAGAAAATTGTAAACAAATTCTCAGGTAAAGCGTTTCAAACAAAACCTAATTACTAAATCTTAAACGGGCACAGAACGCTTGTAGTACGTTAATTTCTCAGCTCGTGTAATAAATTACTGCGCCATTTGGTATCTTGCAGTGCAGTAATTTCAGAATAAATTGTACTCCGCACTTCTAAATAGCGGTGCACAGCACTGAATCTTGTTTCCGTATATAGCCGGCAAACTGTGCACTAAATCCTCATCTTTGCCAGAAATTGTGAACCGCAAACTTAAAATGCAATTCGTTATAAATAAATTATATGAACCACATAATTTTCACTAGAGACACCAAATGTCCCTAAAGCCGCAATGAAAGCGAATTTAGCACTTTAATAATACAACCTTATAGTTTTGTTCATTGAGAGTTCAATAAGTTTTTAAGTATCAAAATTAATGTTAGTGGTTTATTAAATGTGTGATTGTGTAATTGAATTGCTTTTATAGATAATATTACGACTAGCTGATGTACACTCCTGTATAGAAACAAGGAAATGTTTCGAAACCAATATTGTACATTAACTATATTAACTTATGTTTTTTTTTTAAATGACCGCTTACAGTCCTTTTGTATGGTCATATTTTTTTGGTAGGTTACGTCGTTTCGCCTATTTGTCAGGCATTATCAACCTACTTTTTTTATATTATTATTTATCTTGCACTGGTTAATGCGCGTCAATTGGTGTCGAAATGAAACATATACACAAAGCATCTACAAACCTTTGCTAGCTGAATGGCGGTCGAAAAATTGCGTATAGAAACCATATAGAAAACTTTAAAATTTAACCTTTTGGAAAACAAAGGTAATCTTTGAAAAACCGTATCTCGGTAACTATTTAACTTACAAAAACGATTTTGATCTCGTTTTGTAGCAAATTTAATATACTTCTAAAAAATTCAGAAGTATTTTGTCCACAAAATCATAGTTTAGGAGATATTTTTCAAAAACCGAAAAAGTAAAAAAAAACAGTTTTTCGACCTTCATTCAGCTAGCACAGATGTCTGAGGGTTGTAAATCTGGATTAGTATACTCAGTAATAGTCTTAGTAACACCTCTCCAAAAATTATTAATATTCAATTTGATGTAAGTTCTGATGTAACATTTGACTGGGCTATACATGTCATATTTTACTTTCATCGGCTTCTTTATTTTCAAAATATCGTGATGACAGCCAAAAGAATAAATTATAAAAACAAATGGAATTCAGAAGAAAGGAGCAATGAAAGGCAGACTAATGCCCCAGCATAAGCTCATGATTGTTAATATGCTGATTTGTGAAAATATTAGAATATTGGAACATATCATGACTTACTGTTGTAAGTTGACAATAGTTCTTAAGATGTTTCCTTTTTAAATCTCTACTAATGGCTACACAACTACATTTATTTCCTCACAAGATGGTTTACTATGTAACATGATTTACATAATATTTTTTACAGACAATATAAACTTAAGAAATCTTCTATAATGTTTAATTTTATTTGGGAAAATAATAATGAGGATAAGTACCTTGCAGTTTGTAGAGTATAAAAATTACATGAAACAAATATCCGACAAATAAATTTGAGTGATGTGGGATAAATAAATCTATTCAATCCTATTCTATTTATATCAATACTACACAAACTAATACAACAAAATACTGCCACTAAAAATACTGGGAAGGTTAGAACTGGTACATTTGAGTCGAAACACACGCCAGATTAATTTTGTCTTGAAACGCTCTCAAGACGATTGAAAGTATAGGCTATCTGTGACATGTTATATGACGTTCACAGATTACTTTCCGTATCAGAAAAGCTTTCGACTGTTGCCATCATTTTCACCTTAAATTGATCAAATAAATGCTTTTTATAGGCAGTGATGTAACCAAAATGACGCACACGTAAATATTCAACTAGTTTTAAAACATAGTTATATAATGATACATTACTCTCATATTCTGTAAAATAATACTATTGATAATAGTTCAGTACATCTGCCTCCAATTAGCGGCTGTTACAACTGCAAAATAATTATTTATAGGAGATTAAGAAACCTTAATGTTTTCTTAACACAACTAAAATGCCTTTATAATGAACTTTTCCTTAATACATGTTAAAAAAACAACAGTTTGGTATTTGGTTGTCAAATTATCGTATTTAGAGTGTTTATTGAAGAAGCCCCAGTTGCCTCCCTTATTAGTTTTTTAATACTGTATGTTGAATAGTGATACTGTCATATTCTTTGATTTTGGTAATATTTGCTCTTTATATTTTCATTTTGTAATAGAGTTTTCTCTACTTTTATCTTAAATCCACAATCTACTTTTCCCAATAAAGTTTGTCAAAACTATAATTTTATTTTATAGCTGCGCATTTGTTGACCCACAATTAAAATAAAACTTACAACTAATTAAGTAATTTAGTTGTATTTATGAATAATTTAACTACTTCCTTGAAATATATAACTACTTCTAATAATTATTTCCTTTCTTGAAAAAATAATTTCTTCAATTAATTATTGTTTCTATTTAAATTGTGTTTTGGAAATTTGGTTTATGAAATTTAACTGAAATTGCTAAAGCATGCGTGTATTGACAATATAATGTCAAATTGCATATCTATATAAAAATTGTAAACTTTTATTGAAACCGTACTGTGAAGGATTAATACTTGAAATAAATTATGAGGAAATAATATGGAAATTTACACCTGGAAAACACTTACAAGTTAAGTTAGAACTAATTGTAGTGTTATAAATTTATTAAAATAGATGTATAAATTTTTAAAAAAAGTATTTTTTCAATGAGTTGCAATTCATAATTATTACTTTCCAGTTTCTCTGACTTAATAATGCACATCATTGTTTGGACTTGCATCAAAACATACACAAATTACAAACGAATAAATAACTAAAGCAAAGATGAATTCATGTAATGCAAACTTTGAACTCTTTTATAAAAACTAAATATTTTTACGTTTGATTTCAGCTCTAGGACTAGAACCGGATTTCCTCTATCCACTGGAGAACGTAACCATTGCTCAAGGAAGAGAAGCCATATTCACCTGTGTGGTGAATAACCTTGGTGGATACAGGGTGAGTGCTGACCTCGCTCCAGCCAGGGTGTGTACCAAAACCACCGTAACTCTCTCTTCTCTCTCTCTCTCTATCCTTCTCGCTACTATCACACTCTCTCTCTCTATCTTTCTACTCACGACGCACATGCACTTCGCACTTTAAACTTCTTTCTTAAAGTAGCAGCACAACTTGCACTCGTAGTGTTTTCCTTGTATACCTTAAGTAATAATACCAGAAACAATATAAATGTTAAAGAATCTGTTTGGCTTTATGCACAACATGAAAAGGATGAAATCAACATTTCTGCGTAGCAATTATTTTATTTACAACATTTTAACTACAATAGAAACTGCCATGCACATGAATAATAACAATCCGTTTAGGAATGGTCAGGGAGGTAGTTAATGTCTGAGTTTTTACGTGAATTAGAATATTAACAATAATTATTTACTCCGTGGCTTATTTAGCATTGAATACATACTTTTTCTTAAACATCCAACAAACTACAAATTGGTTTATCATAATAGATTCTGATTCCTGGACTATCAAAAAGTATTCCATAAATTTAATTACGTTTTTGAAGTCGTGTGTGCTTTGCATTGAGGGATTATGGTTTATAGTAATGTGGTTACAGTGCATATTTAATGGAACGGCAACACTAAGATTCGTATCAAGGATTCCGTATCACCATCAATGATATTGATAACAAAACATCAATACACTAATACTTGAATAAATTGTTAATTTTTTTATTTACAAATTTTAGCCACAGTAAATTGGATAGGTTGTATTTTTGAGCAAAAACGTAATTTCATCATTTTTCACAAAATATTTGCTATAGTATTTGAGTATCGAGACCTTCAACACGGATGTTTTTTTTTTCAAAATTTTTGTTGCAATACTTTCTAAAATAGATTAGCGTAATAAGGTTTTAGCAATTTTTTCTCGAATATCTTGAAAATTACATATCACAAAATTCTAATAAAATATGTTTAGTATCGATATAATGTTTAATATCTTAAACGATACCACACTCACCAAACTATTGTAATCCACAATTTTTAGTAAAATATTTTTGACTTTTCATTGTTTGAACATATACATTTTAGCATGCTTTATAACTATAACATATTTATTTGTGATACCTATATTACAAATGTATTAAAATTTTACCGTTAGTAATTTCTAGGCAAAAGTTTAGAGAAACTGATCTTTTTACAAAAAATCTAACTGGAATTATTAACAATGTGACATTTTTTGTTATCATCGGTTATAATATTCGTCTAACCACTTGCGTGTTTAACTACATTTCGTCTACCACTTAAAGTGTAATAAAAATAAATAGTGAGGCTTGGTGCGCATTAAGAGGAACACTTTGTAACGTTAACATAATAAAATAAGTAACCTTTTCTCAGAAACTTTAGAATACGAACTATCTCTCCTTATATATGTTTAAAATATAAATGTTTCTTTGAGATAACGAAGACTCTTATATAAATGTTTTTAATGTCATATTTTTCTCAAAAATTATGTTTTGACTTCTAATATTTGTACAAAGAATAAGATTGATTCCAGAAATAATAACAATAATTTGATAAATATTTAGTTTAATTAAACTTTAATAGGTTTGCATGATACAAAAGTAAAAACCATTCAAGCAAAATTCTTAATATATCAGAAGAAAAAGGAACAAGAATAGAATAAAAAAAAAGTACATTACCAGAAAAAAGAAAAGGCAAACACTTAAAAGAATAGAGCCAGATTTTTAATGCATACAAATTATAAAACTTACGAATAAAATAATATTGTTATATACTTTCCTACAAAATAGTGAGCATTTAGTGTACATTATTTTAAACGATACATTTTACTTCATAAAATGGTATTAAATATTTTTCATACACCAAAGAGCCAATAATTTTTTCAAAATATTTTTGTAAAACCGTTATTTTTTCTTTAATTTAACTGTAATCCATATATATTTAATAAATATTAAACCATTAAGTCAATAATGAATTATATTTTGTAATATATGAAAATACAAATTTAGTATCTACAGCTTTATTCGTTCTGAAGTTATATTTTTTCATGGATAACATGGACGGAATCTAAATGTTTTCAAGCATGTATAAATATAAATATTTTTTACATTAATCGATAGAATACATTGTCAAATTGTCTTAGTTTTTTTCGGAATTTAGTACATGTAGAAAGTAAATTTTTTTTTATATTTCCCTCCTTCCCATCTTCTGTCTGACATTTCTTGTAAACAAACGAGCAAAGACATTTTAAAAACTGTTTAATGTGTATAATTTTAATATTGTAAACTGGGGTTTTTTCCTTAAAGATTTCTTCAATGATCTTTGTGGAGTTGTATAACTGGATAGTACATCTTTGCGATTGAATGACAGAAATAATTAATAAAACAAACAAAAGTTTTAAACAGTTGGCTTTTCTAGCATGTATAGTAGTACCGTGCTACTGCATGCACAGAAACCAAGAACTCTGTACAGAAAATTATTTTAAATAAGCTGAAAAATAAGTGGGTTGTTATAAAATTGCTGGTAGTTTTTAATATTTTATAAATGTAAGAGAAATTAAAGAAGACATTTAATAAATAAGAAAATAATTATACTTAGTGAAATGTTTCTGATTTATTTTGGAATAAATTTCTCAAAAACAAAGTGTTATTATGATATTTTATTTTTACTTTGCTCACAGTGCATTTTGTACTAGGACTATGTATACTGAAAGTGGCTAAAAAGCTCTAGCTCTTTAGTTCTGTAGGCCTAATTTTTACGAATGACCATTTGTGTATGTTTTATTGCTAAAAGCGTTATTAACTGTAAAAAAGTATCTATCAACAAATTAATTTAACCCAAACATAATTAGGTCAACAGTTTTTATTTCTTCTAAGTTTAACTTTTATAAAACATCACAAATAAGTGGTAAAAGAACAAAAAACTTTAAGTAATAGTAATATTTAAACTGTAAGTACGATCTTGGTTGCACACAGACTTTTTGTGAATTACATAACCTAACTATAGGCTACATAATGTGCTATTTTAATGCTAACTGTTTTAACGTATAACATAGACCATTATGATTACATTCGATTTTGTTGTCAGAATATAAAATCTTGGTAATAAATTAACTAAATATAGAGCATTAGCCGATACGACATATATTTCTTTTTGTCTTATTAACCTAAAACATTAATAATTTCATTCAAAGAAGGTACATTGTATGATTGTAACTTAATGATTGTAACTTGTATGATTCAATACAAAGTTAAGCTCATTATACAATTTTGAAAAAGAAATATATTTACGCTCATGTAAAGGAACATTTGTTATATAAATATTTAACGAAATGAACTTTTATCATTATGCATTGCACAAAATACTCTTCTATTAACCTAAATATTTAACGAAGTGAACTTTTAACACTATGCGTTGCACAAAATACTCTTCTATTCTTCTATTAAGAGATTAATCGTGTGAAGGTTATTATTGTTTGTATAGTAATTAATATTACTGTTTATATTACCTCAAACACATTAAATTATGCGCCAAATAAAACAGTGGTGATAATATAATAGTTTTACATGTTTTAATTTTAGACAAATAGAAAATAAAATAAAGCTGAAACTGGAGTTTTTAACACACACATATTTTATATGTCCTCCAATAATTTTAGACAACTCTCGTAACTTTACTGAAGATCTTCTAACATGTGGTGAAGAGGTTGTTACATGTGTCTAACTTATCTATAGATAGATTTATTTAACGGCGACCTGCGCGAAAAATCTGGTGCATGTAGGGGAGGTAATTGAAGGTCCCCCACCACCATCGACATGCCGGCCGGTGCTCGCTTAGTTTGGTGAGAGGGGAAGTAGTGTGGGGGTTGGAATACCCTCCCTCGCCACTATCTCCTTCTCTCTCGCACAAGTACTCAAAATAGGTCGCCGTCTAATAAATCCATCTATAGTTATTTTCTTCATGAAGCACGCGTTGGTTCATTTTGGATGATGCATTCCTTTATCATTCCTTACATATAAGTGCCAAGGAAGGGCGGGAAGTGAAGGGTCAGAGGAGAGGAATGAGTATGGAAAGTTTTTCCTCGAAAAATCAGGAGGTTGCCAAATTTTCCTTGAAGTAAAACAATAGTGGCTACAACTGTGTAACTGGTGGAACTACGACCTCATCAGGACGTTGAAATCCAAGAAAACATGTTGTTTGCTGCTTCTTAATGAAACCTAATGGTACATAACTTTCATCTGAAAAACATACACTTAATGGATAACCAGATTGTATTCCATTCGGGAATCCACGAAGGTTTTTAAACATACACATTAAAGACTGATATTAATTTTCAAGATGTCCGGTGAATGTTTCTTTTTGGATACGGCAGGAGTTCCTGAAGAAGTCTACCGTGGATTTCATTCCTAGAGATTGTTATGGAAGGCCTACGCACCCTTTTTTACGCTGAGCCAAAACACTACCCGTACGACGGAGTTTGACCGTCAACACTTATCGTTACGTCGTTACTTGGCGGCTGTTTGTAAAATTGATCTTGAAACTCTGCAGCAGTTCACATCAAACTAGAATCACCTGAACGACCTGTTCCGTATGACCGAACTTACTCCTATATGAACTTACGCTGAAGTGGTAAGAACTTTTACAGCATTAACTAACCTCAAAGAAAAATGTAATAACAAGCAAAGTGGCTTGGCAACAATAAACAATTTAATCTGTTATACTGTTAATACAGTTTCAGTACTTTATTTTGGCGCATACCGGATATTCTAAATTATTCACAATTGTGCGACCAGACTGTACATGGAGGTAGCGTCCAAAGTACGTAGATTTATTTCCTACTAATATTATACTATGTAAGATATTAGCTTACAATATCAGGACTTGATGAAAATTGAGTTGCAAATTCTTCAGGTTTTTGAGTACATGCGTTCATTAAACTTAAAGTCAAACTCAAAAAAGTAAGTTAAACATAAATTCTATATCAGAAGAAACTAGATTAAACTCAACAAATTTTAACAGTCAGGGAACAGTGTAGTAGTCTCATAATGTCAACCCTAGGACCTATTTAAAAACACAACTCTAGATACATAAAAATATTATTATTGTTTGTAATTTATGGGTTGAAAGAAACTAATAATTTCTTTTAATTTTCTTCCTTGTTCGAGCTTTACCTACTGTATGAAAGTTGCTGATTAGATTTCATTAATGAATGGTATCGTCAAACTCATATCCGTTACTTTGATAAGTTGATTTAATGTTGAACCAGCGACAGTTAATACCTCATATAGCGATTCCCTTTGAAGTCCCCTCCGAGATTATTCCAGAGAAACATCCCCCGCCCATATCTGCCCTTTGTCCATTACCAGCTTTTCATCTCCGATATGGTTCATTTACTAACTAAATAATGTCATAAATTAATGTAATAATATTTCTTGGAAGCTGATGTAATAGAATTCGCTTCGTGTAGAGCAAAGATATTTAAAGTATAACTAACTCATTGCTTTATATAGTAAAAGGTACACATAACTTTTTCAATCAAATGATCAAAGAGGAAGTGTTATAACTTTACAAATTTTCACCTTAGAATAACCTTTCAATATAAATTTATTTATTTATTTGCATCGGGTATAAATACACAGTAAGACATACAACCACATTTAACACTGCCATAAAATAGTTTTCTATTGTTTGACCTAACTTACCTAACTACTTTTCAACTTTAGGAAACAGTTTTCATTTCTACAATTTATTCTCAAGTATTTATTGTCTATTGTACTTAACGTGAACGTAATTAAAACAGTGTTGCTGCAATAGACGAATTGGACGAAGCGCTATTGCAATGAGTGGATATTCTGTCCGTCGTAGGTTTGAATCCAGCTATATAGGGTGGACTTTTTCTTGATTTATTCTGTTTATCTATTTTTATCTATCTCTGCTTTCGCAGCAACAACAAAAATACAATTTTTTTCACAAAAATCCTTTTAAATGGCAATGCAGTTTGATGCACGGCAAGAGCAACACTAATAAAGATCGAGCAAAATCCAATTTTCAAGATATCGATTTAAAACCTTTGTAGACCTTTATTCTAATTTCAAGTCGATATCCTAAAACTGATTGAAACTGTTATTGGAATACACGATATTATTGTTTTGGTGTGAAAAAATATGAAGTTAATAACAACCGTTATACTGCTACATGCTATTTTTCCCCCAAATAAAATAGTTTCGACAGCCAATTTTTTTACTCTCAACTCAAAATCATTAATCAGCTATTCAAAATCTTGTGAATACTCATGATTTGTACTTTAAACAGGTTAAAATTAAATAAAAATTATCACAATATAAAAAATGTAAGTGTATTTTTTTATGGAACTGAGAAATCAAAATACTATTTTAATAAGAACATTTCGTTTTACATAATTGTAAATTTTTTCCAACGTTATTAAAAAAGTGGTACCGTAAATGTATAAAAGTAAATTTTATCAAAAAGCTCCATATTTTCTCTATTATTGGAATAAAAAAGAGAATTGAACAAGAAACGTTTATTTAGATGTGAAATTTTCTCTACCGATTTTTGATATCGGAAACAGGAAAATAGTGATTTAACGTAAACCAAATTTTGTATCCAACATTGGGATCGATGATGAGCCGAAAGGGTGAGGTAAAGAAGTCATTATATATTTGATCTATATGCCAAAACCTTCCGTTTAAAATAAACCACCTTCTGTGTGTATTTTTGCAAAAATAGCCAAATGTGTTGACATATTTTACTGGGCTGTATATATATTTAAATTCAATTTATTAACGTTGGTCTAGTACGTTTCTTGCGTGAAGAAAGGTTAAAAAAATTAAATTAGAAAAATGAACTAAAACAATAATACTGCAAAACAATGAAATGGAAGTAATATTGCATTACTTGAAACGTTTATTTAACACAATGTAGGTAAAATATTAGCAATAACAAAGACTGAAAAACTAACAATATTACAAACATAAGGGTAAAATTACAAATACTAGTTCTAACAGTATTCTGATATATTGTATATTGTTTTGTTAAAATTAAGATTCACCATTTATTTTGTATACATTATGCACCATTTTGAAACAATAGTTGATTTCGATGATTATTATATTCCTGTATTTTAAACTAAAGTAGACTAAATTTAAAAAACATTTAGCCGAATTAAATTTTAAATGGCAATGCGATTTGCGTAAACACACCACAAAGGTAAACAATACATCACTTTACGGCTACGCATATCTAATTAAATTAATTTAGTTGTAGCTGCCTACCAACATCTTGTCATAATGCGCCCTATTTTATCTTTGATCCAAAGGCTTTTAATCAGAACTTTAAGCAATAGAATCACCTGTAAGATTTCTTAGACGGATAAAATAAATCTCTCCCCTCTCTCTCTCTCTCTCTCCCTCTCTCTCAATCCCTCTCCCCATCTCCCCCTCCCCTTCTCTCTCTCTCTCTCTCTTTCTCTCTCTTTCTCTCTCTCCCCCTCTCTCTCTCGCTCTTTCTGACACTTTTATCTTCAGACTATTACAAACTAAGGTTATTTTGGGACATTTAGGAATACTTTTAGACCACTTTTAAATTGATATTGATAGCAATCCTCCATCTATATCGAAGAATTTTATTCGTGAATTGTTTTTATAAATTTAATTATCTAATTATTATTTTAGCCTCTAATTATCTTAATTTAAATGATGGTAAACAAATTATATGCTAGTAGATCTTACATTTTTAAATTCATGAAAGTGTTAAGATTGAAGTACAAGTAGAAGAATTTATTGTTTTAATATCATTTTATTTATAAATATATTTCAGTTTTAAATATGTGATGTTGCGTGAAATGTATTGCAATACAGTTACGTTTTAATTATATTTAAGGGAAATGCCAGTTTAGTCTGTGATGAAAGTTTATTAATTATTCTTACGTTATATAAACAAATTTGCAATGGTTGAAACAAGAGCTGAGTATTCTTTAAAAAATAAACTTTAAAATATTTTAAAATGTGTGTACAAATTTATGCAATATGTTTGAATTTTAATTAGTTTTTGTAAATAAACGTAACTAGAAAACCGTGTCTAGTTTCATTGTCTGGTTTTTTCCGAGCGACGTGTAGTTCTGACGTTAAACTTTTATTAGCTTTCACAATATAGCTGAATATATTTTGCCTGCCATGAAGATAATTGCATTTTTAACATTTACTGCGACGTAAACCTGAATGTTGGTTTGATAGTACAATGTCGAATTTGATATATTTATTACCCTTTGTTCAAAATATTACTTCAACTTTCAATCTACTTTACAGCCCTACTAGCAAAATGTAGCCTATAGTCTATTATACGATTATTGTTTATATATTTTGTTTTGGTATTATATTGAAAACAACTATTTATGCATTTAGATACCAATCACAAGTAAGTGCTATTAAGTAATACCATAAGTAATGTATTAATAATCATCAATTTTCCAGAACGAAAATTTTTTACTGGTATTTTTTAAGGAAGTGGCTTTTAGTAAGCCTAAGATGCTGATTTTACATTTAATCTATTTCTACCATGTAGTAATACATACACGACGTTGTGTTGGTTAACTTACCCACAACCTCAAAAATAAATTTTAATTTAATTATTTTTTAAATTCAACCTTTTTCAGAGTATAAAATCAAAATTTCCATAACTCTCTTCTGTATGGGACAATAGGGCATTATGCTTTTCTGCAAATACGCAACTACGTCGTAACCACTCAATGCTTTCTATGTCGGGCGCCTTTTTTGCGTTCCAGTTTATCTCCAGCTACCGTTTTGTCTTACTGCATGACTCCTAGATTAGTATAACTTATTCAATTTTCTTGTCTTAAAGCACTCTAAACAGAAACCATAAATTTTCCATTTGCCCTTAAAAGAAAACAACGGAATCTTTGTACGACCACTCGTTGGTCTGACTATCTACTATAGATGAATTTCTCCAAAATTAATAAAGAACCGTCTGCTTGGTTACCACTAAAGAACAGATAAAGAAATGCAATTTTGCATGGCTTGAAACTCAAATGTATGTAGTCAGATCACAAGAATTGCTTCACTATGAATTTTGTGGGAGACCAAAGTTTGGGGTCCAAAAAAGGAAACGTTTGTTTGAAAAGATTTTAATTAAAGATTTCAAAACTATTTTTTCTAGATTATCTTAAAGTATTTCTAAAACTTTATTCGCCTTCAATTTTTAAAACCAATGCAACTAAATTTTCGAAACATTATTGACGTTATTATTTACTCATATTTTTACAGAAAACTTTATCAGGTTTAATTTGTTGTGATAGGGTAAAGTGATTAAAAACATTATTTCCTGTCATCTTGTACATTAATATATGTTTGGTTTCGGCACCTCCTTCTCGTCATGGTTATTGTTATTTGAAAGATGGAAACTGTAGTGTATTTGAGAAGAAGACGTGTTGATAGGCTTTCATTGATATAATTTCTTTAAAATTCTCCTTGGTTTATTTATAGTGTTACATAAGATCAACGAATCTACCTAACCCATTAATGTGCAATTTTCTAAATAAGGTACATTTTTTGTATTTCAAATGCTTTTTGCCCTCGTCTCAAAATGGCAAATAAACATATTGTCTGTATTTCTATCGGTTCATCTCTATATAAGTATGTATCATATAACATATTTTAATATTAGAATGTATTAAAATGTTATCACTGACTGTTGTCTACCGTTGATAAGAAGTACACTAACAACGTGGTTCAAAGTAAGTTTTATCTCCAGCTGATGCAGACAAGATAGATTGTTGTAATAAACAAAGGGCAATAATACCTTCCTTTCTTGCTGCTTGAAAAGCGTTGTTAAAACAAATGCTAATTGTATTTAATAACATTAGTGTAATCTACATGACATTGCAAACTCTCTTGCATTACTTCAGTTATAATCCCATCATTCCATATTGTGTAGTCACATTTATCTCCCAGAAATAGAATTATGTTTTATAAAAGCAATGATTGAAGAAATTAAGGTTATATGTAATTCGTTTTATTACTTTATCCGTACTAAATTAATGATGATTAGTATATTTTTTTTATAATATTAGTGAAAGTGACAAGTATTTAGGACTTAAAGGTACATTACATGGGTTAACTTAAATAGGTGTTTCACAAACCGTTTGTAAAATTAAATTAACTACCCAATTGTGTAATGAAAACGGCAGGTCTATTTGAACCATAAGATTTCATTTCTCTCTTAACAATCACTTAGTTATGTACATCAAAATCTTACACAAATTAGATATAATGGTAGATTTTTCAATTAATTTCATATTTTATAATAAAAAACTTTCTTAGATAAGTACTTACTACTTAGTTATCCGAGTATTAACCATTTGTAAACGTATATTAATTATTATACATTTTATAATATTTTACTACAATCTACGACTTTCTGGCCACATTTTGCTCCTAAAAGAATGTGTAATTATATAAAGAACAAGTGAGTTTTATAAGTGAGGACTAAATGGCCCAAGTACATCGTCAAATGTAATTGTAATTACATGTTAATTAAATACAAAATATTTACTAAAATTGGAATAACTGTAAAAGACTAAATTAGAAAATTAAAAAAAATCAATTCATTTTCTTTAATTTAATTTACGACAGCAACTACAGTACCGATTTTTGTAATCATTGGAGAATTTTTTTGTAGTTAGAAATAGTGACCTTTGTATAAATTTTTCACAAATTAATATTTCAACTGAAATTTTAAAAGAGATCAAAATTAAGTTAAAATACGATCTACTAATATAATTATTTATTGTATTGTAATTTCTATCTATCCTAGTTTTTTTATGAAATATTATAAATTATTTATAAACTAAATTAAATGGATAATAACTTTTAATTTTTTTTTAATTGATTTATTTCAGACATAATGTTTTAATACAAGTGCCAATAAGTAACTGCAAAGACAAAAAATATCTTAAATAAAATGTAAAACTACTCTTAACTTTCTTTTATGGACTGTTAGTTGTTTTTGCCTTTTATCAGACAGAGTCAAAAGGGCATGTCAACTGATATCAAACCGAATGCAGACCAATAAATTTAATAAACTGCAAGTTCAAATTCTATTTAATTCAATTTAATACTAATATTGACCATATTTCGTAAGTTATAAATAACAAAATATGTTTATTTTAGTTACTCAATTATTTTTTAAATCATTGATAAGAATTATTATGATTTAATGATCAGATATTGACTTAAGGCTAAGGACCCTAAATTCAAAAGGATGAAGTTTTCCTATTCAAGCAGTGGCCTATTTCAGATGTCTTAGGACCAACATGCCTTCACTTTTAAGCATATTTTGTGTTATTTTCGTCAAAAAACGAAAGCTGTATAGACTTTCAACCAAATGTTGTAAAAGAAGCCATACACTACTACCATTTAATAATTATGTAGTAACTATTTTCTAAACATAATTACTGTTTTATCCATCAAACTAGTAGACGCCTTTAGCCTCCATGCCACTCTCCTACCCCTGAATTTCAGAAATATCATAATATATAGCAACTGTATCTAACCATTCAGACAAGTAGATGTCACTAGTCAATATGATATTTTTTCTAGAGGAAATTAATATGTATTCAATCTAAAAACATAAATGCTAATTTTAAATTAGCCAGAATGTAACTAAATCTGAAACAGAAAAAGCCTAATTCTAAAAACTCCCTTTGCCAAAACGTAGAGGTAAATTAAAACGTAAATATAAGCAAATCAAATCCTCCCTCCAAAACAACTAACTGCATTCATACATATTTCATTACTGAGTACAGTTTGTTCAGAAAACAATTCACATGAACACCATTATCCACTCAGAGGGTTTGTTTTCAAACGGGTTCCTTTAGAAATGAAACAACCGCCGTAAAACAATTCTATACGACTAAGCATAATAAGCAAACCTCCACGATTCTCACGCCGACCTAGCTCATAATGTCTCCAGTAGAGGCCGGTTTCCCTCTAAATTGCATATTGTCTTCATATTTCACCATATATGCCCATTTCAAATCACTGCTAGTAATGACATCAAATATTTTTTGAATGTGAATCTGTTAATAGTTTAAAGAAAATTTTTCGGTCACCATCTTGTAAGTTTACTTTTTTTAGGCGGTTTACATAAAAATTAACCATGGATACCGATAATAATGATAATACTGGTAGGGAATTAGTATTCTCAATAGAAGCTTAATTTACTCTCCAAAGACTTTGGTTTTCATTAAAATATCTATACGCAGTAATCGAGCGAGTGGATTTAAGTCGAACATTTTAACATAGAGCAAATGGCCATGTGATACATCATTTTAAATGGAAGAAGAAGCCACAAACACGTTTTTGTATAAAATTAACAACAACATACAATAAAACGTGACTCTTAATTTAACACCTAAAGGGGCCTCAACACGTGGTGGTACAATTATTATCTCCTCTTAAAAAATGTAGCCTGTAAAAACTTGTATTTTGATAATGTTTGACAAGAATTTCAGAGAGCAAACTAACAGAAAAATAACAATCATATGTGTTCCACGTGATTCTTAATTGCCATGAGATTCCCAGAACACATTAGTATGAGCCAATAGTAAAATTATATCTTTATTATATATTATAAACACAAGGTTAAAAATAATAATTAACCTTAACCTGACCCGGTTCTTTCTATTCTTCCACACATTTTAAATTGAAGTGTAACTGATATATTATCAGTAATATAGTTGTGCAACATCCTCCAGATATATTACGTATCACATTGGTTCATTTGATAACGTGGTCAATATAATAATTAATTATGTTAATTCTTTTCAATCAGTTCTGTATGATGATAATAATATGCCTTCACAATCATTTAAAAAAAATTTCTTATGTTTATAATAAATGGACAATCGGGATAATATATCCCTAATTGTACATAATGTCTATTTTGGCCGAGCAAATAAAACTTTACCACAAACATAATCTTATTTAAAATGTCACTACAGTAATATAAATTCCATCCTCTATATTAGTATACAAGTGGCGTCAACAATTTTTCTTAAAACATTACCAATAATTTTTAAACATTATTTATTGAAAAAAAGTGTACTTTTTTAATTAAAATTTAAAACATCGTTGATTAATTTCATAGTTTATCATATTTTATTTGGTATTTTTAATTTTATTACAGTGGCAAATTGTCTACCCTCAGTCACTACGTTTACAGATGTAGGTAGACATAAACGTTCAAAATTACCTAATGTTTAGTATTTAAATAAAGAAGAGAACAAAGTGAAAGCTTATATTAAACAAAATACCTTGCAACATATGCAACTGAAATATGTACCTTTTGTACTTGATTAAAGTATTTAGTTTTGTTGCACTAAAAAAAAATTACAATATTATTTTCCAAAAAGCTCAAGCATTTAAATCATAAAATAACATTAACTTGTAAATAATATAAATAAATCGCATACATGAAATATACGTCAAATAATTACTTATAAAACCACAAACAGAGAAAAGAGGGACTCAAAGTATAATGCCAACAATTTTCCTTCTCTATCAAGAGTTTTTTTACTTGTAGGCCTTATCAAAGTTTTATTGTATTGATACATTTTTATTTCTAGTTATTAAAATATTTGCAAATTAAAATTAAAGTAAAGGCTTATGCCTTATTTACAAAAAATGCATTCTGATTTGTATTACTGTAGTAGTGTTTAAAGGGAACAATTTCCAACAATATACAGTAAAGTATCACTAATAAGAATAGAAATAAAAAGTATCGATAAATGAAAAAAAAAATTATCCTCAGAAAATGTAATATATTAACCAAATTATATTTAATATTATTTTGAAATAATTACATTTATCAAGTTACGCAGTATTTTTTAATCGTTAAATTTTACTTAGCTGTGTCCAAATCTTCTAATTAATTTCATTTTAAAATATTAAAACAATTTATTATTTAAAGGTTAAAAATTAATGTTTTGTTGTGTTTCCAGAAATGTTTTCTTTTAAAACTAACATTTTACTATTGATTTTAATTTATTTTCATTATTATGTTGGTCAAAATATTTTAAATTTAAAAACATAACAAAATATATATTTTTGTCAAATTTTAATGAACGGAAGGGACAACTCCATTATTACCTGATATGGTCATCCGTCAATTGAATTCACGGCAATTTGAATAATATGATTTATTTCAACTTGCTGGGCCCACATAACATTAGTTATCCACCACAATTTCTTTATTCATACAAATTCTACATCATCACAACATGAAAGGAAACATATAAAATGTATTCTTTATCTTTTATACATTCGTATTTAATCCACACCCATTCGCGCGCATGCCCATTATAGTTTTTCTATCACGTGATGAAACTCGTATTAATTAACACAAAAATATGGTGATAACTAGTTATATCATCATTATATTTAGAACATATAATAAGTGTAAATAAACCTACAGACAGATTAATGTAATCTTATCCCCATAATTTGTTTCTTTCAGTGAAATACTAAATGATGTTATTTGGGCTAAAAAGTCTAATCTGAACATATCACAAATTGTGGTTTCCAATGAATAGGTCTACTTCAAAGTCCAAAAGATCATCACTGATTTTGGGTATTTTTCTGTTCATATTTGTATTATTTAAAATAAAAAACAAACTGGAAAAATCAAGTATTATTAATTTTTGTAATAACTAATTGTTAGATTTTTTAAATCAATAACATTAGAATGAAAGACGCATATTTTTTTTTGGTAAAATGTTGTTCCACATTTACCTTTCCTTTTTTTAATGATTTAGACCTAAGGAATTAAATATATAATCAACTACCCCAGGAAAATCACCTACAGAAAATATTTTTTTTCAAAAGCGTTATTCACAATTTCCATTCTGAAAAGTGTCTGTAAATATTTTATAAAATCTAAGAAAAGATTTTAAACTATTATTGGATAGCTAACTTGTGATTACATAATCTATTAATATCTTGAATACGCGTTTATATAATGTAGTAATTCCAATACATATTAAACAGAGTTTTACTAATGCATATTTTAATTTACTAGAATACACTTCTTCATAATTAATTGTCGTTTTCGTATTCACTTTTTTCAAAATTATAGTTGAACAAATGTAAATAGTAAGCATGCTATATGTATTATAATCTTAAACGTACTTCGAATCTCCAAGTTAGGTACAATCTTGATATTTTGTATTTTCTTATTCTTTATAATAATAAGTTTAATGTTTATATTAGCAAGCCTAAATAGGAAACATGCTATAT
>JAGFPH010000158.1:159229-189611 GCA_018207615.1 Philaenus spumarius | reverse complement strand
GATACTTTGTATTTTCTTATTCTTTATAATAATAAGTTTAATGTTGATATTAACAAGCCTAAATAGGAAGCATGCTATAATGTATTATAATCTTAAACGTACTTCGAATCTCCAAGTGAAGTTCGATCTTGATTTTTTGTATTTATTATTCTTTGTAATAATAGTTTAACTAGCTGACCCGTGCGAAAATGTCGCAAGTTAGGAGTACTTCCCTGATTTAATACGCTGATTTAGTTCAGTTAGTTGCGTTTATTTATTTAGGTTAGTTTATTTAAATCAATATTTTTGATGAAGGATTAAGGTAGATATGTCAGTGCCACAAAAAAATACACCTTTGAGAAATAATATAATACTTTATAAGGATAGTAGCCAGCTAATAGCATACGTAACTAAAAAAACACTTCTCAGAGACAAAGTCCGGGAAGATTTGAGGCACGGTTTCTCTCTAGCTGCTCCATTGAGCGAAAACTCACACATTAACTTTAAGCTGTTTGTGTATTTTTTTTCAATAGCGGGGAACATAATCTTTAAAATTATATTTGGATCATTAATTTTTATAAATAAATAAGTTAGATATGGTATTACGACAAAGAAAAACACGTTTGAAAAACAATATATAAAGATAATGTTTACATTAGCAAGCCACAATAAGAAAGCATGCTATGTGTATTATAATCATAAACGTTATTTGATTCTCCAGGTGAGGTACAATCTTGACATTTTGTATTTGGAACTTATCCTAAATGTCTGGCGCACAGTTAGATGTTATGATTAAGAATTCCTTGTTTACAAATTGTTCAGTCGAAATACTTTGGCAGACTTTAGTTGTTAGTTTCACATGTTTATTTTTATTTATTTTACGCCAAGCTGTGCATAACTTTGCTTTGAGAACTTTTGATAAACACATTTTTTATTCAATTCATCAAGCAAGTTTCTGATTAAATAAATACATATTAAGCTTAACTTGTGAGAAGATATTCTAGATAGAATAAACTTTGAACACAAAATCTCACATCTAATACGTTTTTACCTCAAAGGCGTTTCAACGAGAAACTCAGTTATAGTTATAGTTTGACTATTTAAGCTCGTTCATCACTGAAGATGGCGACTTTGTCGTTGAAAGGCGTTAGAGTTAATAAACTTATTAGTTGTGAGATTTTGTGTTCAAAGTTTGTTCTATCAAGTTCCTGATACACATTAGTTAAATATATTATGATGATCCATACCGTCGCTCATGGTATGCAACAATATAAAAGTTTGATTATTTAAAACAAATATACAATAACAAATAACTCTAAGGCTAAAGTTAGAAATTTAATTATACATTGTATGCAATCTACAGTTTACGATGGCATAAAACCAGTATGTATAATTGAGTCCTCCCCTGTATGTAGTCAACTGCCTTCATTAGACCTACCAGAGAGCAAGAGAGAGAGAGGCAAGTGTAATCCATTGCATACTGAGTGCGAACCTCTCTCTACACAAAGCCTTTGCAGATCAACCCCTCCCCCTCCTCCCTTGATAGGTCGTGGCTTTAATTTCGGGCCAAGCACTTTCCATTTTGTGTTGTATTTCATTATCTCAGAGGAAAAGCGGTTTAATCTTATAGTATGCTCGGAAATTTAAATTGAACAGTTTTCCGTTTGAAAAAACCTTGAAGCTATTGAGGAGAAACAATGAACATCTTAAGAAACAATGTTTTTACATGGTAATGACCTTTGTAAGTTGTTGTTTTTTGTTCTCTTTTACAAAGAACCGGGGTCGTATGATCGCACTTTTAAAATGGTAATTTCAAACAAGAGCTGTGTTTCTTTCTTAAGTAAATTGACAAAATAGCTACTGCAGTCGTACTCCACGACCCAGTACTAGGAAAAGAGCCCGATCCTCATACTAAATATTTTAGACGAAATACGGTATTTACTAGGTACTATATCAAATACCGTAGATTCTTTTCGTTGAAAAATTACGAACTTTTAAATTAATTGTTATATTATCCCCTCTTTCACCTATCCCTAACACATATATAAATAATATGATTGTATTACTTGACAATATAATAGACCGATACATTCTTTACAAAATCGATACTAATAATAATAATAATACTAATTCTAATAACAATATGAATAGTTACACTTAAATATAATATTTATTAAATGAACCCAAATTAAATTAAAATATTCAAACAATGAAATAATGCAAAAAACATATTTGCAAAAGAAAAAAAATAAACTGAAGGCTGGACGGCTTTGGTTGCCAGGGATATAATATTACCCAGTGGACACGGATGTACACACAGACATTATTCTGTAATTAATACATAATTAATTACTAATTGATCTTCATTCACTAAACACACTAGATTCAGAATGCAAGTTGGAAGTATAAATACTACCTGCCAGACACCAAGCTAGTTTATGAAATTCAGAATAAGCATTTCCACCCTCGTTAGGAAGCACAAGGCAAATCAGACGGTTTCTTTGGAGAAGGATCGCCGACTGGACTCGATCTACGTCATTCCTTTCCGTCCTTTTTTTTCGGCAATCCGCTATAGAAAGTTAGGACAGACAATAGAATGTTTGTGCTATACAGTAGATTACTTTTTTCCAAATTTTAATACCACAGAAGCTAATGAACACTTCTAGATAGTTCGCCTTTCTCTTCACGCGTTCCCTATCAGCTCGGATTTTGAAATGATCCTGAGGATCAAACAAAGCCACACTGGTATCACAAGTGGTCCAACCAACACAACTGGTGAAGATTCTTTGTGGACTTCTTGTACAATCAGACCCAAACATGTACCGTACTGGTGGTCTTCCATTGTATTGATCGTCTTCCGTTATGGAACATGTTTAATTGCTTATCCAATAAAGAGTAAATGTAAGAATTTAATTCAACAAGTTACATTAAAATTTAATATTTGTCTTTTTCTTTCTATTTACTGAAATAAGCGAGGATAATAAAAGAAGTTCAATTTCCTTATTCTCTTATAGTCTGATTCGACATCTTAATAATTAATGACCGCCAAACTCGAGGAGGAAAGGAAGAAATATTTTAAGGCTGTATATTCATAAGAATCTGTTTTATAGGACAATCCACAGCCTTATTAACTTGTGCCAACTTTTGTCTGACAAAACAAAGGAACGAGCAATATAAAACAGCAACAATTACCTTATTCTCTTATAGTCTGATTCGACAACTTAATTAATGACCGCCAAACTCGAGGAAGAAAGGAAGAAATATTTTAAGGCTTTATCTTCATAAGCATCTGTTTTATGGACAGCCTTATTAACTTCTGTCAACTTTTGTCTGACAAAACAAAGGAACGAGCAATATAAAATAGCAACAATTACTTTATTCTCTTATAGTCTGATTCGACATCTTAATTAATGACCACCAAACTCGAGGAGGAAAGGAGGAAATATTTTAAGGCTGTATATTCATAAGAATCTGTTTTATAGGACAAATCACAGCCTTATTAACTTGTGCCAACTTTTGTCTGACAAAACAAAGGAACGAGCAATATAAAATAGCAACAATTACCTTATTCTCTTATAGTCTGATTCGACATCTTAATTAATGACCAACAAACTCGAGGAGGAAAGGAGGAAATATTTTAAGGCTGTATATTCATAAGAATCTGTTTTATAGGACAAACCACAGCCTTATTAACTTGTGCCAACTTTTGTCTGACAAAACAAAGGAACGAGCAATATAAAATAGCAACAATTACCTTATTCTCTTATAGTCTGATTCGACATCTTAATTAATGACCACCAAACTCGAGGAGGAAAGGAAAAAATATTTTAAGGCTGTATATTCATAAGAATCTGTTTTATAGGACAAACCACAGCCTTATTAAAACTTCTGTCAACTTTCGTCTGACAAAACAACGGAGCGAGCAATATAAAATAGCAACAATTATCTTAAAGCCGAATTTAAATTTGATGACAAGAGTAATATTTTTAAAAGCTCATATTTTTGTTTCAAAATAGTCTGTTAAGGGCATCCATTACAGTGATGAAAAAAGGCAATCTCTAAAACGTCCTAAATCTTCTTCCAGAGGTGCAAACTCGCTCAAAGAGCATCGCTACAACCACTTCCCTCAATGACGTAGACCTGTGAGAAGTATAAGTATTGATTTCACATCATATCACAGAAAATGTTAAAATATGTTTTCTATTCTATTTACCGCAGGCAGTCGTTTTACTAATGTAATCCTTTCCAAGAATTATTTCATTTGTGAAAATTAATTGTATAAAAACCGTTTTTTAACGAATTTTAATCTTCTTCTAATCTACATTCTTAAAATGTACTTAAATTATGATTCAAATTATAATTAGGTTATTTGCAATAATGTTCAATACTATAGGGTGAATTTCTATGCTTTTGGTAGTTCCGAATAAGTTTTGCAATAGTAACATAAAATGTTACGCTAGCAGCATATTACTCTGCAATAGATATGTTACAACGCGATGATCACCGTAATCCATTGGCTGTCGGTTATCTGAGAAACATCAAAGAATTTTACACTTTATTGCTTAACAACGTAAGCAAGAGTTTGACGAGCATTTTTAAAATACCGCCAAAATTCGTAACTTCCGCAAAACATAAACACGAAATTTAGGCATCAAAGTTACTACTAAATATATTATGTTTGTATTCAGTTTTTAATGTTGGTTTCTAATGACGGGTTGTTTTTATAATTATTTGTTCATTAGGATAGTTTAATATAATGTGTGTTGTAAAATATAGTACACAATGTTTCAATAGTATGTAACAACTTTATTACCAAGAAAAGTCCAGAAGTCTAAATATAAAAACAAATTGACAAAACTTAAGCTTAGAGCTTTTTGTTAAAACGTTAACCTCATCATTATTACAAGCATATGCCTTGTATAATAACATATATAAAATGCTTATTCCAAATTTGAACTCGATATCTTATCTATTTCCAGAGTTACAGTGAGTTTTTGTAAAAAAACAAAATGGCGGATTACGGCTAAACTAAGCCGAAATCGAAAAAATGTTATACTACATTTTCTACTTATTTTTGGCATGTAGAATCTGAATATGCATAGCCAGTCCAACCTTTTTGTAACACCCTGTATAGTTATACGTTATCCGACTGCTCAGTTCTAAGCTTTTATTCCTACGTTTATCGGACTTTAAAGTTATTATTAGTCCTAAATGATTACAAAAATTCAAATAAACAATTACGTAAACAATCTTGTAAATCTACTTTAATTGTTTATTACCTTAAATAAAAACAAGAAGTTATACTAATTTATTACAAATATAGTATCGTTATAGTTAATAATCAAAATATAATAATAAGAATGATAAGATAATAAGATTTTTATTTATCATCCTATAACAATACAATTTACAAATTTCGGACTAGAGTTAACGGCAGGCTCAATAGTTCAACTGGCCAAAAGATAATTGTTTGAATGCTTGATCTAACGTTACATTACACAATTTGAACTTGCTACTCATTTAAGGAATCCCTGTAGCGAACATTTTGTATTAATAATGTTTATCACACGGAACCTCCTGAAGGAGCATTTCAGCAAACGTTTTTGTGAATGCTTTCCGCACGGAACACCGCGAAGGAGCACTGCAACAAACGAAATTGTGAATACTTGCCTCACACAGGAAAACCTGAAGGAGCATTCAAGAGAACTTTGTCTTTATGTTTCTGCATGGAACACAATGCAGGAGAATTGCAGCGAACTTTTTTGTGAGTGCTTGCCGCACAGAAGAATGTGAAGGAGCATTGCAGCAAACGATTTTTTTAATCCTTGCCGCACGGAACACCACGAAGGAGCATGCAACGAACTTTTTTGTGAATGCCTGCCGCACGGAACACCACGAAGCAGCATTGAACGAATTTTGAACATCACGAACAAAATTTGTTTTACAGCAGACTGCTTAGTTACAAGTGTGTTCGTGGCTATCCAATTTAACATAAACCAACAGTAAACCAATATATACCACGATCTATATATATAAAACAAAGTCGGGTTTGTTACACCACCTATAACTCAAGAACGGCTGAAACAATTTGTATAATCTTTGATTTGTTGGATTTGTCTCCGCCACGAATAGCAGACAAAAAATATACGAAAAATACATAAATAAAATAATAATAATAACACAAAATAATTTTATATTAGGCCTAGACAGATGACCTAACAACAGCCATGTCATTTGAACGTATTTACATTCATTAACATAGCAACCAATAAAATTTAAAATAACAGATACAACATCAGTTGGTTCAAATGTATAATCTATTCGAATGAAATGCTGTTCGTTGGTAAGCGCATCACTTGAGAACGGCTGGACTAATTTGGCTATTTTTTGTTTTTAAATGTTCGTAATCGTCGGAATTAAATTTTTATGGAAAGAAATATTTGAAAAGTTTCCCGGAATATGTTCAAATTTGGGAAAAACTTAACATCCTTTTTTCCATGAAGTCAAGACCATAACTTACGAAACAGCTGTTCTAATAAAATGCTTAGTAACACATGTTTGTTTACAATCATTACCATAGCAACTTTAATCATCATTTATTTATAATCAGTTTATTATTCTTCAAAACCAACAGCTTTTTTAGGTTAAATTGACCAACTGAAAGCAAACAAAAACAAAAATCAACGAAAAATGCTTACTATATTTTAATTCAATTCAAACATTGGTTGTTGCATATCATATATAAAACAACTGATTTGGATCAAAAACTGAACATAATTTTAGATTAGGCCAACAATGAACCAAAACACGTTTATTTGCAACTAATTGAGCTAATTTAAAATCATGGTTTTTACAAGTCTTTACAACTATCAGTTTTTTTAGATTAGGTGAAAGCAATCAAAAGGATTACTGTATTTTTAAAGATTTAAAAACTATAAATCTAAATTTGTGTAGTATATTCTTAAGTGGCATGAAAACCATTTTGCAATTTGATTACTTAAGTCAATGTAATGAAACGGAATAACTACTCTTTAAATTAAATCAAGCAATAGAAAGCATTGCTGGTACCACTAGTGATAAATAAAAGCTCCCAAAACAGTAGTGTTTGGCAAATTATTATCACTAGTTCAGTGAACCTGTTAATTATTGAAAGGTCACTGTAACAGATGTATACATATTATGGTTACGTCAACAAAATAATTATGTCTCTTCATACTATAATAAATTTCGTCCGCTAATGTTTGTGTCATCTTTCACGGTTTAGTTGCATACATTATTTAAAAAATCAAATATGCATTGCAAAACTATTTCCAAAAAAATAAAATAAACTAGTAAGTGGGATATGTTTATGTGTTGTAAGAAATTACAATTTTGTTTATGAGTCATAATTTAGAACAGTCAATCATAAATAAAATAATAAAAACCAAGTGTTAATGCAATATTGAATTGCAAATTAAGTAATTATTGTTAGTTTTTGTAAGTAAATAAATCAGTGGTTCTTTTATTTAATGAAAGTACTCACTGTATTACTATTAACAAATTATTTAAAATACCTAATTATGTTCTTACTTATCGTTAAGTTTGTTGAACGATAAACTTAGTTGCACGAATATCTAATAAGAGGTCGTTTTTTAAGTTTGAGGAAAAAGCCATGAACAATGGAGGGGGGGGATCGATTATGGGAATCCGGATATTGGTTGGGTGGGACACAATAGTGCTTTTTGTACAGGATCGGAGTGGATCTGACGGCGAGTGGATCTGAACCCAAGACATCCAGCGAGCTTCCTTTCATATGCAAATCAACAAGGACACTCCGACTTTTCAAAGTAAACAAATAATATAAAAATACTTTTTACCCTTATACGTGTAAAGCGTACAAATTAGTTGAAATGAAGGGAACATAACTTGTAAAGAAGCATGTTGGTATGTACTGTGAATATAAAATTAAAACTACTTAAGGCGATTGTTGGTACACAGTCTTGTTTCTTTAAATATGTATTATGTTTTTTAAAGTAAATCTGTACAAATGAAACATAAGTACTGTAAAATTGAAGATACAAAATATGATTCAGTTTTAATTTTAAATGATTAAGTTTTTTAAGAGTTCAGAGAAAACACAATGTTTAGACAGTGGCGTGTATTAGTGTTAGGTCTAGGTGTTTGTACTTTGCAAGACCTAATCAAAACAAACGTGTGATTAATAACTATAATTTTTGGAACACAAATAAACAAGATCTAAAATGTTTTATAAATATATTGCTATTGCTTTTATACATACACAAACTGATTTTTATTAATGTATTTGATTGAAATTATTATTATAAATCCTATATGATTTTGTGTACATTTTTTGTTTATTCTTAATTTTGTATTGTCTTATTATATTATATTCTGTATTGTTGTTAATATAATATAAAGAAAACAATATAAATAAAATAAAGTATTAACTCTAGAAAAAGTTGTATTATAGTATATATGTAATCGCTTAGCATTATTGTTGAAATTGTTCTTTTAAGGCACACATTTAAACTGAAAGAAGAATATTTAAACATTTAAAGGGAATTTTTTACTTAGACAATACATTTGATTTAAAAAAAAATATGCAGCCATAGGTGATTTCACATAACAAGTAAATATGTAAGATCAATAAAGTGAAGACGAAAGATTGGAGGATGAGGAGTAGGCGGGGGGGGGGACACAATAGTGGTTGTGTTGAGTGCAATTGACGCGAGAGTGGAGGCTTCAGATCTGATTAAAGTAATGATTGTACATACAGTAGTAGAGTAATGTCGTCGTTTGTACGTATTTGGTTTTCTACATTTTTTTTAATATGTGTTTTAATAGTAGATGGTGCAATTATTTAACTATACCAAAAATCTTATTTTTGTAGCCAATTATTATGTTTTTTACTGATCTCATTTTTACAAGTACTTTAATTAGTTAATATTTTAATACAATTAATAGCATTTCAATGTCATAAACAAAACGGATAATTTTGAAATGTAATAAAAAACATATTTGTATTACAAGAAGTGTGAAGGGTTTTATACGGTCAGCTGGCATCAAAGGTTTACATAAATTATATATAAATAACATCAACACGAAGTATACAGTATAATAAACTAACTATTGAAATCAATAACAACAACCTTGGAGGTAATAAATTATGCAATGTGGTTTAAACTTGTGAAAGGAATCTCAAAACACGTTATTAATGTTATGTACAGCTCTAGCATAAAGAAAAACTTTAATTTGCTACAGTTGCTTTTCCGTAAAGCAGCCTCAGTTCTTTCGGAAAGACAAGGAAAAGGCAGTTTAGCAACGTTTACGGGTTTGTTGAAAACTAGATAAAAAAGTATTTCACATCTTTTTAGACTATAACGACACCAACAATCAATTAATTTTGTTCGGTACCAAATTTTGACTCCCTAAAATGTACTACAGTAAATTGTTTTTAAGTAATAGAATGTGTGTGTGGGTTAGCATCCAATTATAATTATTCCAAATTTCATTGTATTCCATTCAACCAATTCTGAGAGTAATAAACACATGAAAACACATTGTTAACATATATTTTAAACATTATAAAGATGTTTACTATCACCTAAAGAGTGGTCATATTTAAATAAATAATGAGCAACAAAAAAAAATAAAATTGGAGAGAACATTTGGACTGATGAAAGAATAAAATTAAATTGTGTACTTTAAATTATTTTATATTACTTTGACTTTTTGTCACGTATCCCTTGAAACAAATTAATGATATATACTGATTTAAAAGTATACAAATATGTCAAGCTTCGATAAAATTAGTCAAGTCTTTTTTCACTTTACTTTCATCTGTTCTTTTTCTTCTTCTGGCAGTAAGGATGACTATATCCGAAGATTTTCTGATTAACTTTGAAATAGATTTGTTAAGTTCACGCGTTTCCTTACCTATTTGAAACAGTTTGGATGACATTACTATTAGAGATGGATGACAAATGGAACTTAAGCCAAATTGCGTTTAATAGTTCTTACCCGATGTATCTAGCCAGAGTAAATGTCTGAGATGGTTTTTCAACTGAATGTGAAAGGATTTAATTTAAAGGAGCTCATCATTAACGTTGTACAATTGGAAGTAAAGTAGATTACGAAGCCATTTGGAACGAACCTATTATTATTCCATCCTTTCGCCAAGAACATTATTAATTTCACTGAAGCGTGTCATGCAATCGGATCAAAACAGATCTTCTGTCTCCGTACAATATACCTCAAGCCCTGGAATTAAGTAGACTTTGCTTTCAAATTAACATTGATTTTATAAGTAGGGGGGTAGAAAAATGGTTGCGATAAGAATATTACTTAAAGAAACATTATTGGAACTGTTACAATTATTTTTGTTCTTTTAAATCTTATGTAAAGATATTTTCTTGCTTAAACGTACTAAATAAAATAAAAAACAACAATAAATTCCTTTAAATACATTAGTAAAATGGGAATAACATTTTTAATTTTGTTGTATTTTGTTTTAAATTCAAAAAAAAATAATACATAAATCATATTGTTATACAAATACCTTGTTATACTGCTCGCAGTCCTATATCTCTTTATGTGGGTGACGGCCGTGACGACCGCGAGCAGTATAACAATGTATTTATATAATCATATGATATATATATAGTCCATAAGGCAATAACAAAAAAGAAAACAGTTAATAAATAAATAATTCAATCAATAAAACAGGGGAGCTTGTTAAGGGTAAGTGGGAAATGGAAGTGGTGGGAAATAATTAATCAAGTACAGACATCTTTGTGTATTAATTCACATTAAATAAGTCCTGACTTATCACGTTATTTATATTAATGTATGATTTAAGATTAGTTAAAAAAAGAAAATTGGCTCTATAGGTTATTTGAATATTTTAATAATAAAGAAAAGAAGAACTACTTTAATAATTTATTTAATTGCTTACATTAAACGACAACATCGTATGCAATAAAGTTGTAATCAATTACAATAAACCTTAATAATAGGCCTACAATACATTCAACATAAGAACACTCTTATTAGTATACAATTTAAACTGGTTAATGTTTTGACACTGAATAGCCTATAGTTATGTGTCACTCCAACCTCTATATATTTGCAGACGAGGACAGAGAACGGTCACTTAATTTTGACTCTGTGCCAAGAAATAATAAAATCTCAATTTATTTAATCATTCATTTGTAAGGGAAAACATTGGAATATAAGGTGTATTTTATTTTTATTTGTCTAACTTAATAATATACGTTCGAAAGAGATTTAAATTGAGTATTTGATATTATCTTTTTAATAACAAGTAATCCAATTTGATTTAGCTAAAAAATAAACCATCCACTGAATTTTAAAGATGTTAAAGATAATCCACTATCTGAAAAACCTGTATAACATTTTCGTTAATGCAAAATGCATGCATTTTATTTCAATTACATTCCACTAAAAATGTATGGGATCTACACTCCTCACAATTTAGAGGGGGTGAATTTTTTATTTACGTTAAAAGAATGTTATATCATTTGCAAACGTAGTACAAAATCATTTATATCACATAACAATACAAAATAATTTTATGTCTATACAAATGCATGCGTGATTTATAAGATAAAAGTTAAGAAATAATCTTTAATCAACAAATTTTAAAAAACTGGGTGTAAATTTAAGGACTCATTTTGCTTTCTTTTGTGGGGAATAAAAAATAAATGAGTCATTTCATTTTATTTTATTTTTTAGATATATTTGTAATACACATGCATGAACTATATTGTACAGTAAATATTAAATTTTACACCGTCATAACCCTTTAGAGCAGTGTTTCTAACGCCCCCTCAGGTGCAGTTTGCATATAAAGGAAGTAGATTCTTACAGCAGCCAATTCCAAAAGCCGAGCAAGGGAGTCGCTTCAACAGACAATATTCTTTCCTATCAAATCTCTAATCGACTCCACTTAAATATTCATTGCTTAGAAATGAGCTTTAACAAAATCTTGTACTCAATTTTGTGATAAATGTAATAATTATTTACCTTGCAACTTAATTAGATTTTAAATAGACGTAATTTAAACTATAATATGCTTTAGATATCAATAATGTATATCTAGAGTTATATGAGTCATTATGCGTGTACTAATACTTTGGAGATTGATGGACGTAAAATAATTATAGAGAAAGGAAAGATAAATTAGGTAAGAGAAAAAAAGATTAGGCCTACAACGATTACATTCAAAGATGCATGAAGTCATAATGTATACATAATGTTTTATTACACTGGTTTTACTATTTTCTAAATTTTACTTATCAAGAAATTAATCATTAGTGAGGAATATCAAAATATATACAGGGTGTTTACAAACTCCCTGGAAAATGTTTTGTTTATTTGTTCCTTAGGTCAAGACAATCAAAAACGTCATATAAATATGGGTCTGAAATGCTTAGTTTTCTGTCTGTCCGTCTGTTTGTGTTTTTTACAAATTAGTTTATATCTTGAGTACTATTTTCGATAGAAACTTCAAATGTTACCTAATTATGTAACAACTGTACACGACAAATTGTGTATGATATTTATTTCAGTAAATGTCTCATTACTCAGTTATTTATTATCCGATTGTAGCAAATAAAGTGTGATTTTGCTCGTCTTAAAATTCTAAATTTTTAAGTAATGGTAACATTTCTTTATAAAAATTACGGTTTTCGTGAAATTAAACATCAAATATCTTAAATGACCGCCATCTTGAAACTATTTAATATATCGTAACGAAATTTTATACACTTGTGTTACCTACCCAGGTACATTTGAAGTTTCTTTCTAAAATAGTACTCAAGTTATAAAATAAGTTGTAAAAAACACAAACAGACGGACAGACAGAAAACTAGGCATGTCAGACCCACATTTATATGACGTTTTTTGATTGTCTTGACTTAAGGAACAAATAAACAAAATATTTCCAGGGAGTTTTTAAACATCCTGTATATTCATTGTTGCAAGTATTAGACCTGCATATTTTATAATGTATTATTTACTTAGTGTCGATTGTAGTCGTTTTGTTGGAATTACTTTACCTTAGTTATACGTGGCTACATGAGGCTAGCATCAACAAGCAAGCTAAGTGGACCTGATGATGCTGCCTGTGGTAGTGAAACATGTAGCCACGTATAATAAATGTAAAGTAAAACCAAAAAACAGACTACAAAAGACACAAAATAAATAATATATTAAAAATGTATGTATTTAAACCCATACAAAATCATGTATTTTACATACATATGCGAAAATTTGTATCTTAAGTTATATTGAATTATTTAAATATAAACCTTAATATAAAACTAACTTCAAGCTGCGTTACTCTTATTATAAGATACTGCATAGTTATATTCTCCTTCCTATCGTCTTCTTTTCCTTCTTGTTACTACTAAAAAATATGGCCTATAATATTTGAAGTAGTGGTTACTGGGTTTAGTTTTGTGAGAATTCCAGGTTCAATGCTAAATTATTTGTTTTACGTAATTGAAAATGCACATTTAAATAAATTTTTTCTTTCTTAAACTATATTAGCTGTTTCGGTTGATTTAAATATTGCATTTTTGTAATTTATTTATTCATATTTTTTCTCTTCTTACCAAATTATAATAGTTGTTGTATTTCACAACATAATAATATACGTTTGCTTAAATAAATGTTACTATACGTATGAAACATAATCTTGGAAACAAAAGTTCACATGATAAAAGCTTGGAAAAAGCACAGAAAACAGAGACTGTAACATTGACGCATATAAACGGTTACATTGAGTGATAAAGTCAACTCGCGTAGAATCCGCTTTGCCTTTTAACAGTTACGTTCATTGTTCATGTACCGCAACCCTGATCGTAAAAATAAACCTAAAAGACTCAGCAGTTTGCTTGTGTGAATTATCTTTTTCCGTAGAAGTTTGATGTTTAACCACAATCCTCAAGGGTCGAGGTATAATCGAGAATTTTCAAAACTACTGGTAGAATATATATACTGCATTCTAACGGAAAACTAATACACACTTTTATATCGTGGTTTCTAGAAAGTTTTAATTATATCTAACGTGTTTTTGTATCACATTTAGACACGAGAATTAAAGTTCTGTTAGTTAATTTATTAAAAGATTGTTGGGATTTATTTCTAAGCGTTTTGTCAATAGATATACAAATTAGTATATTTCTAGATGGTCCCAGTCAAAGGTTTTAACCATTCATTTTTAGCAAAGATGTAAACATAACCTTAATAATATTTAAGTTGTGGATTTATACAGCCACAGTTCCTATTCTTTTTTATATAACCTTTTCCAATTTAAAAATAATAAATCCCCTTCACATTCATAAAACGTGCCCTGCACCGTTATCTTCCGCCTGATACGGCATGCAAACGGACTATGATGTATGTTTATTTATTGCAGGTTTGTGTGTAATAGTGAATAAAAACCGTTATATTGATCAAGATGATCTCTTCTTGAGATTAAATCAGATTATCATAAAATTAATAGAAACTGGCTGTAAAGATATGTAACCAAGTTATTTCAGTGAAATAACAGTTCCAGAGGATACAATATTTAAAACTATTTACAGTATAATCTAGAGTAGGTTTTGTATTGAATTTTTAAGCTAACCATCTTTATAAATGTGTATTATTAGTTAATAACACAAAAAATATTTATCATAAATGAATTATATTTACTAGCTGAACAATTAATGAAAAATTAAGGAAGATATGGCTTTGCGACAAAAAAAAACTAATTTGAGAAATAATATATAAGTATGTTACACAATTTTAATATTGATCAACCATGATATGATAAATTTTGGTCTGTTTGGTATTTATATTTAAGTTTATAACATTGCCATTAACTCAAGGTCATCATCATTTTCAAATTAATGATATTTTAAAATATGTTAGAAAAACTTAAATTTAAAATAACTAACTTTAAATAATAAATCTGATTGGCATAATCAGCTGTTATGTGTTTGAAGTGCAGTTTATTGTTGACATCTGATTGTATGTATGCTTCAAAGTATGTAGGCAATAAGGTACGCTAGGTTGCGAAATCTAATATGGGCAGACGCCAGATTTGTGTGCTACGACACTATTATAGAACAGCTGTACTTCACAGGCCAGCTAAGTGTTATTATGTCTTAGCTGGCCTCAACCAGCTTCGTCACAATTGAGTTGTTATTAGCGTCCATTAGGTGGCAATAGAAATGGCATCGATTTGGCATGCCAATTAGTACTAAAATGGTTTAGCTTATTGAATTTATACCTTAGTATGCTTATTACTGTGATTTCAAGAGGTAGCAATTTTAAACTCCCATTGTATATTTTATTGCGGAAATAATGGTTAACTAGTTATTGTTTTGTAATGAACTACTGAATAGATTCACACAAAAAAAATAGAATGGTACTCTCCTTTCAGTTAAGGATTTCCTTCTGGTAAATTGCATCAATCCATTATCATAGTGTTTAAGATATAGAAATCTGTACTTTCTATATGAAGCAGAGAAACTGTTCGTTGTTATAGTACAAATTATTTTCAAGTATTTGCAAACTATTATTTTTTTTCTATTGAAAATACAATGAAAGTATTAAAATAGTTTTATACTACTATTGGACATTTTTTTAGTTGTACTTAGACCATTTTTCCATAGATCAAAAACCCGAAGATGTTTGGCAGGGATTTTAACTAAAAATGTACTTCAAAGTTTTACTACAGTTAAAAACATTTATAATCCCTTAGGCAATTTCATTATCCATTTAAATTTTGTCTCTTAAATTTAAAAATACTAGTACTGTATATAAAACAGTAATATATTGTACTTATCAAAATAAAATAGAATTTTACTTTAAAATATGGACTACCATATATTTCGCACTTTAACAATATAAATATCTCCAGAAATAAAGAAACCACTAATAATAAATCAGTTAGTTATCATATTTATATTATAATGTGGAAAATAAAAGAGGCAAATGCAAAATAGCTGCATAAAACTACAGAAATGTAAATTTTTCATGTAATTATGAACAGAAATAAATATATACATACAGCGTAAGTAAATTTATTGATAAATTGATCAAAAATACAACAAAATATCTTTATCAAGGACTGTTTGGACGGTGAAAAAATAACTTTATTTAAATCAGCAATCCTGGTGGCTTACGCATAATGTTTAAAAATACAAGTTTTCTAACGTTGTAATGCATGCTAACATTAACGGGATATTTTAAATAAATGCCCACCACCGCAATATTTCAAACTACAAGAAGTTTCGTAGGTATGTATTTTTTACACACCAACAAAATGGTTTACATTATACAACTTTAACTACCTGTCCACCCGTCAAAAATTTTTTAAAATGGTCTCACAGTTTAACGAGTAAAACTTGGTTCGTCGGTAATAAAGCTTCAGTTAATTTTGCACATTAATGTAGTATTATAGAGTGTTCATAAAGTTCCTTTAACCCTATTTATTATTTTTGTTACTGAAAATAAGTTACAAAACTTTGTATATATCTTGTATTGCATAACAGGACACATTTTTTTACATCTCCGAACCTCTATGATTTCAGGGGACTTGAGGGGGCAGGGAGGTTAACAATTTCAAATATAAAGGTAGGCCATGTAATACACCATTAAAAAGTGTATTAAAAGATAAACAGAATGTAGCAAACTAGAACTTAGTATCTAGTTTCATAGTAATGAACAATCAAACTTTTGGAAAATGATATTTTTATCACCACATCAAAGCAAGGAATATCACCACTAGGAACAAGTAAGTTATTGTAGGTTGAGGTTAAATTTAACACATTTTAAAAATAGACCCTGTAAATAAATGTAATACGGTTCCACTAATTTATCTTAGTTTCTGTGTGTACTTGAACAACTTTGGGGGAGGGGGGTGTAAATGGAACCGGGAATACAACCCTTTGCTTCTGACTTTCTCTACTGTATGCGTAACTGATAAGGACCACTTTTGATGTACTGACAGGATAGCAATACCTCCCTCAATTTGTTCCTGATATTTGTTGTTATAACACTCAGTTTTTACTTTTTTTTTAAATTAATCACTCAAATGAAGACAAGCTTGAAATGATTTTTTACAGACTAGATTCTGCTTTGGTGTTATAATAAAAATATAATTTTCTAGAACTTTGATATAAAATTACTTTGAAATGAAGCAAGATAGTAACTTCTAGTTTGCGCCATTCTATTTCTCTCTTAATAAGCTTTAATGGTGTTTATATTTTAAAAAATGGTGATGGTCAGATATGTAAAAAAAACCTTGTCCTGGTATGCAACATAAGATATATACAAAGTTTTGTTAACTTATTTTCTTTAAAAAAATAAAAATAATGAGAGGTGTTAAATGAACTATATGAACACTCTGTATAATTTGTAATAAAACTATTTATGTACATCTCAAGTTGAAATATATTTACATCGACCTTTGATTAATGCCCCGTTCGATATTTTGTCACTCCCTAACTCGTTTTAACTTTGTCTGGCTTTTCATAAAATATTGCTGCCATTATTCTTTGCGCCTGTTCCATTTCTTTACTTCCTTTCAGTTAAGACTAAAGGGTTTCACTCAATGTGTCTCAGTCGTTTTCTCCGCTTTCATCGAAAATCAACCCTCGATCGCTTAAATTAATACCTCTTTACAAAAACCTTTTATTTCACTTAAAGGGCTATGCAAATATTTAAGTTCAATTTAAATATAAAATGCACAATAGATATGAAAAATTATATAAAATCTTCAAAATAGCATTTGAAGGACGTTTCATTATAATATTAAAGTACTATATTTAAATTCAGTAAAATATCTGATGAACGTCAATAAACGATTAAAAAATGACATTTGGAAACGATGTGGCAGTTTACTAAAAAGATGCCATTTGGAAATACTATGAGTTAAAAATCAAAACAAAATTACAAAAAGGAAAGTTGAAAACAATTTGGCAATATTTTACATATCATAATTCAAATTACAAAGATGTAATATATGGAAACGATCTAGTAGTATATTATAAATCATAAAACATATTATAAAAATGTCAATCAGAACTTATCTGGCAGTATATTATAAATCATAAAACATATTATAAAAACGTCAATTGGAACCTATCTGACAGTATATTATAAATCATAAAACATATTATAAAAACGTCAATTGGAACTTATTTGACAGTATATTATAAATCATAACTTATATATATATAATAAAAAATAAAGTTTGGAAACGTTGTGTAATATAATTATTATATATCATAACCTACATATATTATAAAAATGTAGAATGAAAACGATGTGGTAGTATATTATAAATCATAACATATATTTATTATAAAAACGTAACTTACAAACTATCTGGCAGTATATTATAAATCATAACATATTATAAAAACGTCAGTTGAAACCATCTGGCAGCATATTATAAATCTTAACACAAATTATAAAAACGTGAATTAAAAACTATCTGGCCCTATATTATACATCATAACACACGTTATACAAATGTCAATTGGAAACTATCTAGTAGTAATATTATAAATCATAACACATATTATAAAATTTTATTTTGGAACCGACGTGGTAGTCTATTATAAATCATAACACATATATGATACAAATTTCATTTGGAAACAATGTGGCAGTATATTATAAATCATAACACAAATTATAAGAATGACATATTGTAAAATCTGGCAGTGTATTATAAAACTTCAATTGGAAACCATCTGTCAATGTATGGAAGCCATTACACATATTACAAAACTGTCACTTGGAAACGATGTGGCAGTATATTATAAATAATCATAACACAGATTATAAAATTATCAATTGTAAAAGATGTAGTAGTATATTATAAATCATAACACATATTATAAAAATGTATAACCAAATATAAACACATGAAAAACAAACAGAGTAACCTCTATTTTAGAAATATCCAATATTATAAAAGTTAAGGAATTACTGTTTAAACAATATGTAAAATCTAGTAGACTGTAAAGAATTGTTTCCCACGTTTGAGATAGTGAAACATTTACGAAATTTACGTGCAGCAAAGTTTTGGCGGTTTTTCATGAGAGACGGTTTCTACAAGTGTAAGTAATTTAATGTTTGGTTTTCGTGAGGGAGATTAGTCAAAATCCTTAAATAAATAATATGGATTTAATATTCTTTTTTAAATAATTTGAAGCTGTTTTCACGAGTATTGCGTAGGGACGTTTCTTATCAAAGACAACTAGCTTGGCTCTAATTATATTTCAGTGAGAGGGTTATAAAACCATGTATTTTTAGAGCCCACCAAGGACATATAAATATGGCTTTTATTTAAACTGTATACATACATCCAACACAGAGACCTGTTAATTTATTCAACAAAAATCATTATTAATCTATATAAATCTTATGCATAACTCTAAGCTCAGTTCAAATAATATAACAACTTCCCAAAGTTCTCAAATACGGATATCAATCAAATAAATATTTACCACACTTATAAAACAAACAGAAACTGTTTCTAATCAGACTTGATACGAAACAATTATTTACCAAATATTCTAATTGTAATTGCTAATAGGTGAGAAGAAATTTGTATAAGTAATAAGTAAATATTTCAAAACGAAAATCGTAAGTGGAAAGATAACGGGAAGATGTATTAGCCGTTTTTCATATTTTGGTTGTTATTCTATTTAAATTTTGCTTAAATCATATTTTATTCTTAGACTAACAACAGACGAGACACCGGTGTACGGGACACTGTCCCGGTGTCCCAGCTTCTCGCGGGGAGAGACACCGTAGAGCCACAGAATCTGGTAGCGCGCTACTCAGTGTCTCATCTGTTGACACACATTTAATTGATAGTACATTTAGTGTCCCGTACACTGCCCGTACACTAGTGTCCCGTACACCGGTGTCTCGTCTGTTGTTAGCCTTACAGCATTAATGAAAATAGTATCACTGGACAAAATAATATCATTTCGTGATGTTACCGCCATTTAAACATGAGGGTGGAGTACGAAGCCCAATGCTTCTTGTACAAATCCAACACATTTACAGGTTCAAGTCTAGTTCCGAGCATTTATTTTATATGTGCTTACCTAACCCATAGTCTTCAATAATCAAACTGATATAAAGTTAATAGGCTACTAAAATCAAAATAATTTTTAAAATAAAAAGTATAAATAATAGCCCATGTATTAGATTTGAAATACCATATCACAAAACTTGTATACTTTGTATATATGTACATTTCTTACACTAGGTACTCCGCCTCTTTCGTTCATTTCATGATATAGCTTCCTTCAAGGCAAACTGTAAAGATGGCGTAACCCTAGTCTGCTATATTCAGCTATTTATATTTTTTCGTATTCATAAATGTCTACTATGTTTGTAAAATCAATTCGTATTTTGTGTTTACTTTTGTTTTTTTCATTTCAAATAAATATTTAAATATGAGCTCTTAAACACGTTATTTAGAAAAGCTAAATCGATTTCAACTCATCTGCCATGCTAAGCAATCGACCTCAGCTTTCCCGTTTCATTTGAAATAACAGTAATAAATGACTTCTGTCGGAGGCTGAAAAAGAATAATGACTATAATATTTTATCGTCTCTCATATTGAATTGGATAGATATCTGTTGTGTGGGCATTGTTGCAAGAGACGTTTGTTTCAATGGAGCTAAACGATAATACGAGGCTAAATACATGTTTTTTAATATTATTGCCAAATAATCAGTGCGATTGCCGTTTTTGAACTTCGTTTTTACAACACTTCACTTGAAACAAGTTTAATTACTAAAGTTACATAAAACAAAATTCAAGCGCAATTTATTATTATTTATTTCAACAAATTTATATTTTTTGTTTGAATTTCAGATAAAAATACAAACTTAGCACGGTGACACCAATTACTTTCAACAAAACGAAAACTTATTTATAAAATTAAAATAATAATTTTTGTATCTATCTTCGTTGATTATTTTCGTAAAGTAGGCCTATAAACACAAAAAATTTGATGAATGTAGCCAAATATTACACGAATATGAGTAAGATATAATATAATATTTATTATAAAATCAATATTTTGGAATTTGGAAAATCATGTCATTCTCCGGTTAAATAGAATATAATTTGTACTCTGATCCTAATATAGGTTTGAATTATTTCGTATGGATTGTTAACGCTTAAGCTTGCATAAGAAATAAAGTTGTAAAGATTACACTATAATAATTAAAACATTGAAGGGGTAAACAAACAAAATATTTTACATTTAATAATAACGAATTTTATGAAAATTTGAAACAAAATTAAATATACGAAATCAGCAAACTACTTCTTGTTTGCTTAATTTTTTTTTATATATATCACTCCTGGGCGACCGAGCATTACTCGGTATTTTTTTATTGTTCTTTTTTAAGAAAATGTATTTAAAAACAAATCGCATACTGAATAAATATGGATATTTTTCGAAGTTACGTACATATGAAGTGTTTATCCTATACTCTAATACGAAATAAAAATACTTCAACAGGTTAGAAATTAAAAAAATTGCTTTAAGCTTGAAATCAGCTGATAATGGAAATAATATAGGAAACAGCTGATTACTGTTGTTATTATACTCAATAAACATATATAATGATTTTAAACTCCATAAGTCCAATGTTAAAAATTTTCAATTTTCAATGAGTTGTTTAGAAAAATACGAGTTTTCCTGAGGTAGCGGTTTTCACCAATCAACTTTTTAGACCCAAAAGCCTCTAATACCAAACTTTCAGCAAAATCCTTCCGCTGGATCTCGAGATTGCTCGTACGAACAAACAAACATTGCTCGTATTAGAGTACAGGATAAGCTTAATTTATATTTATCTAAAACAATTATATATTTGTCCAAAATTTCTGATCGATTTTTGAGAAATTATAATTTGCAAAGGTACTACAGTATACTTATGTTATACTATAACAGCGTCTATAAGTACTAAACTACAAAAATTACTTATAATTTAAATTGTATAATCAAATATTTACCGATGATAGAACCAATAAAGCTGGGTGAATTCCATCATATTTTTTTCCTTGGCGTCTTTATTTTGTGCCAGTTATGGAACACAGGTGATTCCATAGCAAATATCTAGATTCGAACATACGAACCTGTGTTTAAGATTCCAAAGTAGCAGACTTGCCTGGCGGATGTAGCCTCCCGGCCACTTTGCGTTACATCCACCTAGTTCTATCGAATTCTTCTAAAACACAACTAACTCCGTCCTAATGAACTGGTAGATGGTTATAATACGTAGCAATCGAAGGACACTGTAATTATTTGCCAAATATTTTTAATCCTCAATTTTAGACGAGGATAAAATACAACTGTTGTTTCAAGAACCACAGAAACATACATCATTCGATACAGTTATAAACATAAGCCATAGCAACAACAAATACATTTTATATTTACAAAAATAAATAAACGATTATACATAAATTCTCAATATTTAAACGTTTCACTTCATTGCAAAAACAATACTAGGTAAAGTCAAATAACGACTGAAGCGAAATTTAAAATGAACAAAATAAATGGCTCCTGTCGGAAAGGAAAGAATAATGACAATCATACTTTCTGAGCCGTCTCATATAGTTACTAAATGAAGACTGGTAGTTATGGTTTATTGATGGTAAACACTCAAACACTTCTCAAATTTGCATAACAGAGTGTTCCTTTCTCTTTCAGTTCAACAAAGTGTAATCTTGTTTTATTTTATTTTTCGTTTCTTTCTTGCTTTGTTTCTCTTCGTAACATTTATTTGAAGTACTTATAGAACATAGTATTTGTTTAAGACTTTAAAATCAAACTGCTGGCATTTTATGGCTCTGGAAACAAAAAAGAATAGGAATTAAGACTGAAAACACATTTAACATAGGTTTGACACTGTTTTAAACAAATAATGAATTTATTAATTTTATTAAAGACGATACTTACAATTATTTTTTCTTTCAAACTGTTTTCCTTCTTCTCATTAATCCATCTTTCAAGTCTTCCGAGAACACTGTTATATACTCTACAGCATAGTTCGTTATCAATTCGTCCATGGTATGTGGCTTTTTAGAATAACCAGAGTCCTTGACGGCACCCCATAAGAAAATATCCATTGGCGTGATATCTGGTGAACGTGTGGAGGTATGCCAATTCTGCCCTTCGACCATTCACTCTTTTTTCAAAAGTGTCATTCAAATAATCGTGGACTGCAGTTGCGCAATGTGGTGGAGCACCATCATGTCGGAAGTAAATTTCCTGAAAGTTTTCAACAAACGTTATGAGCCTTTACCACGGAATTTTGAAGCATATCCAAATATTTATCTTCTGTCACTGTTCCTTCAAAAAAAAGTATAGTCCAAGTACGCCAAATGATGATATTGCCTCCCAAACACTCACAACTGGTTGATTGAGTTGTTGCTCTAACAAAAGATTTAGATATTATAATTTAGATATTATAGATATGTTTTATATAGATATAATTTAGATTATTATATATAAAACATAATATATTAGGATTTAACTTAAAAATCCTAATATTTTTTGCTTCAAAGAATCAAATTTCAAGGCGTTGCCAAGTTAAGTTTCAAACAGTCGTGCAACTTTATACTATAAGTTGCATTTTGATAATCATAACCCTAAAAGTAAATATTACAATTGCCACGATTGGTGTTTTGAGATAAATTGAGTTAATATTGACAGTTTTGTCATTACATTTTTTCAAATGAATCTCAACTTAAGCAAACATAAATAAGAAGAGTGGACATCATTTTTTGAAGAAAGTTGTCACGATCCCAATAACAAAAAATAACCTGAGGTTATATTGCAATATTCTGCAATATACAATGTGCTGAGGCGATATTCGCACAGAATTTGATCTGAAGTGGAGTTGTGCTGAATATCAAACTTTTATGATTAAAAGCAAAATATTTCTCTATGGGAAACAGACTACAATAGGGACATAACTTACTTAGAATAAATAGAAATATACTTTACACGAGAGTAGCACGTTCAAATATACATGTGGGGATAAATATTACAGAAATGTAACATGTTTAAAACTTTAAAAAAACTCGTTTATAAATTAACCTTAACACATTTTTTGGGGTTAATTTAGACCATATTTTCAAACAAACGTGAGTGTACTCCCATATCCTGTAGAAGAAGAATTCAGAAACAATTTGTTTTAGAAATATATTTGTTTTACTTTGTTACATTTCGTTTGGAATTATTTCAATATCTACAGTGTCAGATGTGTTTCAATTTCAAACTCTAATTGGTGAGAAAAAATTCAAATTAATCTACAATTTGATTAGTTGTTCAATAGAACTTAATCACATATTAAGAATGATAAGTTTATGTTTCTCGTTTTCTTTTTCCTTTTACAATCAATATCTAAATTGTGCATTTCAATTTTCAATATTAACAATCAATCTAATTTAAATTTAGAACAAATTTTTGTTTTATTTATTCTATTTTCTTGTAAAAGTATCACTTGGTTAAACTATCCTAAAATAGTGTAATAACAAACCACAAAACAAGGAACTTATTTTGTTTTGGCGTTCAAATTTGTCCAATTCAACAAGCAACTTTATATTGAACGAATTTTGAATTTTTACCAGGGTTTTGTATAAATCACATGTTCTTTTATTTATTTTAATGAAGAAGATAAATCTTCTTGTTAGACTAATGAAGAAGATTTGTAACAAGATAACAAAATACGAAGCCAGTAACTTGTTTCAAACTCGTACAATTGTATTGGACGTTCCAACTATGTATTTATTCACTTAATAACATAATTATAATAACATAAAATATTACTATTCATCAGTTTGAGTGTTAAGATGATCAAAGAATACATAACTAAACTAAGGAGTACAGTCCAAATTTGGTTCAAAAGTAATGGTTCATTTTGTATTTACCACATTATACACACTGTATAAACGAGCAATATATGACTGCCTATAATACTCTTACAAAAAATAAGAATGTAACACACATCTAAACATATGAACAGAATTCACATAAAAAAGAAAACAAATAACAGAACAAATATGTATTATTCTTGTTTAATTTTCTACAAAAATACCTTTAATTGTTGCTTCTTACATCTACATCATAATGCTCTAACCGAAGCTTTGTTGCCACTTCTTATATACAATTTATTTTTAAATTTGCTGACTTAAATTATAATTGTAAAATACCGTTTATAAGAACACCAGCTTCAAAATGTTAAAATCTGTTAACAAACTCAGCAAAAGTAGTTTTAACATATCCAAAACTCCTGATATTGGCAATACCTGTATACAATACATTATTTAGGAATGAATTTCATCTATTTGTATACATTGTATTATAAAGTTACTCCTTTTGTAAAATGTTCCCTGAAGCACGTAACCACTACTGAATACTAATGAGAAATGTTTAGGCTCGGGATAGACGAAGTGAATGGATTAGAGCAAACATAATAAATGAAACTATTTTATTTAAAAGAAAACATTTCAGAAACTGTTTGGGTGTACCCCTTTAGTACAAAAGAATGAGAATGGGAAAACATAAATGTCGAGGAAGAACGATAGCGTCAATATGTCACGAGCCGGAAGACGGAATCTGTATACAACCTTCCTTGTATTGGAAAGTAAACGAAAAGTGGGTTGACAGCATAAGAAGCAGTATTCCAGAAACACAAGTTAATCCATACTGTTTAGTTAATGTGTTTAATCAGCTTCAGGAAATTAATTATATTTATTAGAAAATAACCGTTGTTACATATTTGATTCAGTCGACTAAGATGCGCACTCTATTCGACACCATTTTGTTTTAATGTTAAAAAATAGAAGGTTTATGTCGCAGATAAATAAATATTTAATTTTGGTTATGTTATACGACTAATTTTCAAAATCTCCTACTTAAAACCAGGTTTATTTCCCGCTTAGGGTTAAATTATTACCAGGCTTGCAATGCCAATTGCCTATGTTTTATGTGCACTGCAATTTTCTGATTTAATAAAATTGAATGTTCTGGTATCAGAAAATTGAATAGTAAGATCAAAGTTTTAAAGTAATTAAATACTCGTATTCAAAAATTACATTTTTTGTGTTTTTAAAAATAATTCAGTGTTGGGTAGAATACTTCTCACTTTTTTAAGACTTCTGCATTTTGTTAAGTACATGTATGACGAAATATCTTAGGAGACAGCCTGTTCTGCTTAAAAGTTCTCAGTTTAACTAAAGTAATATTATCCATTGCTCAAACATCAATTGACTAAAACAAGTCTTACATTTTTTATTCAACTTGCATTAAAGATAAGTATGTCATTTTATTGTAATACTAGTGTTAGTAATAGGATTTTCGTCGAAGAAGAAAAAACATACGTTAAAAAATCAATAATAATTGAATCGTCCAATAGCCTACTCACACTTGCCACTGGCAGTGAGGTAAGGTATAATAAATTTCATTACGTATTTACTTAAATATGCATATGAATGTCTGTCAGGGGGTTCTGATTCCAAATTACATACATTGAGCTCAAAACAACTTTCTTATTTAATTACTATTTATAAAATAATGCTATAGTGTAGTTGAATTTTTGTTATAACATTTTAGCTCACAATATGGATAGGAGCCATTTGTTCTCTATTTCTTTAACTTGTCGGTAATAATTGCCAAACCTTAAACCAGTTTGGCAATTAATTAATAAGTACATTACAAACCTCAGTTATCATGAATCAAGTTTTACTTTATTTATTGTTTGTTAAAGCAAGTTACAAAATAATAATCATCCCATCTTTACAAACAAACTTTACAAAAATGAACTAAACGTTTTGATATGCCCCGTTACAAAATAGAGAGAGGGTAAAAGAGAGAGATGACAAACCAGGAGGAGAATCCCCTCACTCCTCTTCCTGTCCAGAGCTTCACTGAACACGAGCCAACTTTAAAACATCAGGTTGAATCAATCATGTTTTTATTCAATTGTTACAATTTCTTAAATACTGGATCCTGTTGAGTTTTCATCGTATAATTTAAAATTATTACAAGTCTTCGAAAACGCACAGTCTTTATAGGTTAGGGGAATCCCAGCAGAACATTAGCAGGATTCTCTAAGTTGTAGATAGTAAAACACATACGCATATGTTTCATAATTTCGGTTGAACAAATTGTAATGTATGATTTTTTTTTACTTTCACAGAGAAGAAAAAATACATAATAGTGGAATGATTTATTGAAATAAGTAATGCAAGTTCCCTCATTTGTACATAAACTAGCATATACCTGCCCCGTAGTTATTAGTGTAATAGAATGCTGGTAGTTTAGTTATTCAAATACTCTATATATTACATTAAAATAAACTTAGTACATTTGCACCTTTTCATCCTACGATATTTACAATTACAAATATTTAGGCAGATGTTTTAAGTCTGAAAATGGTTCGATTTTATAATTCTATAAATTAATACATTTATTCGGTTGATTAAAAATAATAACAAGAATAATATTTGCTTAATACTATCTACTAAGTTTAACCCGTATTTAAATTTAACCTCTTTTATTCAAAGTAATTGAAATCAAAATTAATTATAACAGTATAATTATTTTTTATTTTATTTAAACATGTATTTTGTGTGAGTACAATAAAACTTAACTACTTAACACGTATTGCTTTAAATTTCACTTCTACACAAAATATTCCTCTACCACATTAGTATTGTTGTAAATTATATTAGTTATCAGTAGTTATTCAGGACGTTAAACAAAAAAACAAAACAAAAACAAAACAAAAATGTTGCATTGAGATCGCGTAATATGAAACATGTTTTATTAGAATTTAATAACATAATTTTTGTGCTTGTGTGGGTGTTTGAATTTGACTTTTGATTATGGGACGTGGATGGCGGTCAGGTGGCATGGATCAAGGCGGATACGAAGGCAATCCTAGCGATACACGAACATGTTATCACCAACAATGCCAGACTTGCCGTCACTCACAACGACTTCAACACATGGACGTTGAACATCAAAGGCGTCCGAAGGGAGGACAGAGGAACGTATATGTGTCAAGTCAACACTGATCCTATGAAAAGTCAGGTAGGTGTTTCGTTCTAAGATCCTACGTTTTATAAATACTAATGAAAATCCAATTTTAAACTGCCACAATCCGTAAAATATACTTTTTGTATATCCTTAGGCCAGCTTTATTGCTTTTAACAAACCTTAAATTTTTTCTGAATATGCCAGATTGCAATAATTCTTCTGGCTGCAATAATTTCTCTCCAAAATGTCTACGCCCCGAGTCGAAGCGCATTACAAAACCAACACCTGAGCCTACTTTGTACAGATGATTCCAACTATGTCTAGAAAACAATTAATTCTACAAAGCAGAATTTGTAATCTTAAACACGGGTTCTCTATAGCTAAAAGTTTTTCTTCACTTCTAATCAACGGTGACCGCATGATGAAATAAAACATTTACCCTTTGTAGATCGACAGTTGTACCTTTGATACTGATTCAGAAGTAATCCTTTTAACACACCTTGAAGGATAATAACCTTGAGATAAAAAAAACTAAAAAGGATAGTCATTATGTCCCTAATTTAATCAGTCTGTCCAATAATATTTCGATTCTTTATTTTAATACCTTTCCTGCAATTATTAAACATTAATGCCATACGTACAATTTAAACTCTAATGGATAAATTTAGTATTTATAAAATCTTTGTAAATTATTGACATAAATACTGATTTTAGTATTACTTGTAAATACATAAACGAGGAGCTTCTTCCTTTCACGTGAATGGTGGTGATGAAGAAGTAGGATATAATATTACTTATCTAGTTTTTATACTTGTTGTTGAGTAATATTCATAAACCAATCTTTATGCAAAAGTATATTTTGCCAATGCATGCTTTTATCTTTACGGATCACCTAGGTTCAATTAGGTACTATCGAACCTGTTTGAATTGACATACATGGATCTATGCTGACCAATCTTCATCGAAGAGATCTACTAATATAAAATATAGTACTAAACTCATTCTCACTTTGCGCAGAAGAATTGGGATGGTATAACTGTAGTTCCTATTTCCTTGTTTGTTTATTCACAAATAAACCCCTAAGTGCAGTAGTTATATCAGTAATTAGCAGAGATGTAATAAATACTAAATTCATGCAATACAGTGTAAATAAATGTACTTCATTAACGTTTAATAATTGCTGGAAGGAAATTTAAATAAAGAATAAAAATATTTAGAGGGCAGACTAATTAAATTAAGAACATAAATACTTTCCTTTTTCCTTTTTTATCACAAGGTTTTACCCACAATGTTTATGTTTTATTTTTATTGTTGAACCATGCTAAAGGTCAACCGAAAAATTCAGGAATTTTAATTAAGTTCGGTAATATTAAACCCTGTACGAATAGTCAGTAATGTAAACATGTAGTGTTTTTCTTTCATTTAGAAATATAAAGTACTACTAAACTTACCTTTTTATGCCGTGGTAACACCATATTATTTATGTTCTGTGTAAATACTAATATATATGGCATCTCTCACAAATATTTCATGCTTAATTTTTAATAATTATTTCAGTGAAAGTGTATTAGTGTTATTTTTAGCATAGATTCAAGGATTCGTCAACACATTGATTTTTGAAAAAATCGTTCATTTCAAATATATTATAGGTCATACAATTTTCGACATATATAAATTTTCCAATTTAAATTTAATTTCTTCGTTATTTGTATGTGTATACAGAATGTTATACATTATGTTATACAGAATGAAAAAATAATAAGCAAACACGGTTTCATAATAAAAACAGTATGAATCATCATTTAGTAGTAAATTGAGACAATCTTAGATACCAAGTATTACTAAAAACAACTTATTATTGTATCATGACTGAAAATATTCCGCTTTAAATTTAAAGCTATAAATTAATTTGAGTTTAAAACTATTTTCGGTCTAAACTTTCTTTTACAATATTTCAAAATTCTATCCCCCCTCCCCTCCCCACATAAGGTCATATACTTTAAATTGATAAATAGTCTGTGAGTGCAGTTTATTTACCAGTTGAAATTATATAATCTGGTTTTTAGGTAGACTAATTTCTGGTATTTTACAGCCTAAAATTCGATTTTGTAACCATATTTCTCAAAAAGATTTGCAAATAAGGTATAGTGAGTATACATAATTTAGGTAACTCTCCAGCCTAAAGTCTTGTATCACATTTTAATCTTAATTCGAAGCTAAGTAATTGTAAACTATTCATCAATTTAGAAATGGAGCATCTATATAAAATGTAACACTGAAAAAATAGTTTCTTT